>JALHLI010000011.1:1197500-1441802 GCA_023349425.1 Anthopleura sola
ATAACTGGCTGCTTAGCAACAAGGTGCGAAATGCGCGCTGTGATTGGTTTTGCTCATGTCACGTGATTTTCTACGCCTATGAAAATAGAAATTTGTACAATGGAAAGTTTTGGCGGGAAACCCAAGAAATGCCTTTAATTAGTTGTGACTTTAAGAAATCACTTTTATTTGGAGTTTTTTTCGATAACATATCGTATATTGTGTGACCTCTTATTGCGTGACTTTAGGGAGAGTACCACTGGCGTGACGGCGGTGAGAAACACATCAACGATCCACGAAGTATCTCGTACTTACAGGTAACTATGGAAACGAATACTAGGCATTCTGTCTGTGACGTTTTTAAGCCAGCGAATGTCTTAGTATCTGTACTAGCACCGAGTGTATAAAGAAATGTATTCGCATTAATGAAGATTTTCTTTTCTTTTCGTAGGATGCAGCGAGGCAAACAAATCACGACTCCTATGAGAAGTACTCCCTTTCTACACTCGAGATGGTGAGAAATTTAATCATAATAATTATAATATAAAAGTCCTCTTGCACACCCTACCAATGCTCCTCAGTTTTTACCATTTTATACTGCAATACAGAATTTGCCAGTAGTTAAGATACCCTTTTCTTTCATGTTCCTTGTGTTCTGTAGGTCAAAGCATGTACCTTACGTGGGCAGTTGGATTTCAAGTTTAGCGGCAAAACAGTCGATATATCCGAGGTCGAACCGGCGTCTGACATAGTCAAGAGATTTGTAACTGGTAAGTTTTATCTTAACTTCATGTTGGAACTTTCTTTTAATCTCACGGTAGGGAAGTGCCGTGACCGTGACAATGCCATGTCCGAGCATACTGATTGGATAACTAATGATATCGTGCATTGTGATTGGTTCAATTATGTCGCGCGTTGTGATTGGTTTAAGGATATTGGGGCTGTGATTGGTTTAATGATATAACGCGTTGTGATTGGTTCAATGATATCGCGCGCTATGATTGGTTCAATGATATTAGGCAATTTTAATATTTTTTTATTTTTTTATTTTGTTTAGGAGCCATGAGCTTTGGGTCCATCTCCATAGAAACCCACACCGCATTGGCCAAGGCCATGAACAAGTAAGAAAAATTAACAACATTTCTTCCTTCCATCGGTCTGTTCGATTATTCGTCCGTCTATCCATCCATCAATCCGACCCACCCAAACGTCTATCCATCCTACCTGCCTTCCTTTCCTTTCCTTTCCTTACCTTCCTTGATTTCTTCCTTCCTTGCTCCCTTTTTTCCGTCCGTCCATCCATCCATCCATCCATCCATCCATCCATCCATCCATCCATCCATCCATCCATCCATCCATCCATCCATCCATCCATCCATCCATCCATCCATCCATCCATCCATCCATCCATCCATCCATCCATCCATCCATCCACCCATCCATCTTTTATTCGTTCACCAACTTATTCATCCATTCGTTCGTTTATTTTATTTATCGCTTTTTCTTCTCAAACTTTTTCAGGATTGGTGGTAAGAGCAACACAGGTGAAGGAGGCGAAGATCCCAACAGGGGTGGTGAAGGGGAAAATAACACACGATCAGCAATCAGGCAAATAGCATCTGGTCGATTTGGAGTCACATCTACTTTCCTGGCCAACGCTACTGAACTCCAAATCAAAATGGCGCAGGTAAATAAAAGAAGGCTTGTGGTCCGCGGGCTTCCTGTGTTGACACTGGTGGAGGGGAGCTTTGTTTCAAAAACAATTTAGAGATCATTTCTTATTATAGGAAAACAATTTGTTTTAGATTTATTTTAAGTATTTTTTGTTTAACAGGGAGCCAAGCCAGGAGAAGGTGGAGAGCTACCTGGTCATAAGGTAAAAAAAAAATTCTTTTCATAAAATATGAGAACCAATATTTTAAAGTATCTCTGAGCATGCGCAGTAAGAATGACAGGGCTCTGCGATCGAGAGTACTCTCTGTATATACTCACGAATTATTGGTGTTGTCCACTCTTTTCAAGGTTTTTAGATACCTGTAATTATTTGATGCATTTACATTAAATTTTACACGGCGTTTCTTCGTTGCCACAGGAAGCCCACTTTTGATAAAATTCCATTTTATTATTTACCACAGGTAACCCGTGAGATCGCCAAGACACGAAAATCTGTTCCAGGTGTTGGTCTAATCAGCCCACCGCCGCATCATGATATCTACTCCATCGAGGACCTGGCTGAGGTAACGCATCCCAGACCAACAATTATTACCTACAGCGCACTTCAAAGTAGACTTTTACATGACGTTACTATCACGTCACTCTATAGTGCCATTCTCAACCATGCTGTACATCATACTGAGTAGTTATGAAACATTTAGCATACGTATAAGAACTACTTTCTGTCTAAATTGAAAAGAATTGGATGAACAAAATTCCAAATGCCAAAATTGAACAAGGCGGTCGTATGAACGTCGGTTTGGTTGACCTTGAATGGCAAAAAAAATTCATCGAATTTTCAACTTTTGAAAGGGTGTAGATAATTTTTATGCATAGCAAAAACATGCTCAATGTCTAAAACTTGATTTAGCCTTCTAAATTATGAATTACAAGCGTTTTTTTATTTTCGAAAATCCGGATCCGAGCATGGCTGGACTGGAATGGACTTCGGTTCAGTGGATTATCCGGATCGAGAAAAAGTTTTTACCCCGAATTTGCAGATTTTATTCTATAATTTTTATTTTATTATCCATAACTAGTAATTTTATGTTGAAATTTTGCAAAAAATCAAGAATCTAAATTTTTTCATATAAATGGAAAACATGTTGGTTCTTGAATCGCGGAAAATGTTGCTTCTTGTCCGGCCATCCACCAACAGTCAGACACTAAGTCTATTGAGTGTAGTGAAGGATAATGTTTTCCGAGGTTTTACGGTTTCGACATTTAATTAAACAAGCGTCATTGATGAAAGTCAAACTTTCATCCATGTTGAACTTTTTAACATATTTTTGGAACCAAACAAAAGTTTCTTTTAGTACCATGCTAACGAAATTATCATAATCCAATATAATTGATACTTCAACCCTAGTTTTTTATTTACTTCTTCCTCGATCCACCCTTTTGAATCCAGGTGAGAATAAAAGACGACAAGAGTAAGCGGAGCGCTGATTGGTTAACATTTTATTTCTATCATCTTTTTCTTGGGTTTTGATTGGCTGAGAGAAACTGTCCAATTACTGAGTAATTGGATAATTTACATTTTCTTAAGAAAAGCCCGGAAGAAAACTATATCCAAACTAACCAGTAGTTTGAACAGGTGTATGATGATATAATTATTAACTTTATTTCATTGCAATTTTCCCCAGCTTATTTACAACTTAAAGTCCTTCAATGCTAATGCGCGAATCAGCGTCAAGTTGGTGTCAGAGGTGGGAGTCGGCGTCGTCGCTTCCGGCGTTGCCAAGGTAACCATAGACAAAAATTAATTATCTTATTTGTTAACGTCGTAAAACCTTACCTAAAGAGAGTCAAGTCTTTTAAAAGAAATTTTCAAGCGCTAACCTTGGGCTTCCTCGGCTTTTTTTTAATCCAGGGCCATGCTGAACATATCGTCATTTCTGGTCATGATGGAGGCACTGGAGCTAGTACGTGGTCAGGCATCAAACATGCTGGGTTGCCATGGGAACTGGGTTTATCTGAAGCTCATCAAACGTTGGTTTTGAACGATCTTCGCCGTCGAGTTTGTCTCCAAGTGAGTCTTACTTCCCCATCATCATCATAAGCACCACCTATGCATCATCATCATAAGAGGTCATCATCATTAGTCATTAATTATTATTAAAATTATCATCGCTATCATCATGCATCACCACCATAGGACTCTCTTCAGATGTATAATCATCATCACCCTTATCGTCATAATTAGTCAGCATGATTCAACTATCCTAAATGGGGCGTGGTCTTTCATTTGATTGACAGGTTGATGGACAGATGAGGACTGGCAGGGATGTTATTGTAGCAGCTTTGCTTGGTGCAGATGAGTTCGGCTTCTCCACTGCGCCGCTCATCGCTCTTGGATGCACGATGATGCGAAAGTGTCATCTTAATACTTGTCCTGTTGGCATAGCAACCCAAGTAAGTACAGGCGAAATAGAAGAGCAGACGCGTGTCTGTTGTGCAAAAGTGTGCTTTCTTAAAGTTTTGGTTTTCTTTTAGGATCCTGTTTTGCGGAAAAAATTCGATGGCAAACCAGAGTATGTTATCAACTATTTGTTCATGCTAGCGGAGGAGGTAAGGCTTCTTAACTACAGAACTTTTTATTTATTATTATTTTTATCTTAGTATAAATAATTCGCCCTAAGGCTGGTGAAGTTACAATAGAACTACGAGGACCCCTACTAGGTAACCCACGGGTCCCTCGGGAATCTTTCGTGGATCCCTCAGGAATCCCTCGTGCACTCCTCGGGATCCATAGGGTGTGTATTTCTTTGAAAAGGATTGAAAATGAGGCTGACGTCACTGTTATTTTGTTTCCAGGTTCGCTCGTTCTTAGCTAAGCTTGGTTTCCGTCGAATGGACGAAATTATTGGTCGATGTGACTTGCTGGTCCCAGGCAAAGCTCTTAATCGCAAAACACAGGTAACCCAAGTGTAATGTATTCTCTTGAAACGTATGGCAAAGTGGGAGCTAATCTGCCGCGCGGAGACTGAGCAAAGTATTTGGGAAGACAGGAAACCCAGTAAACTCTTTTCTCGATGCCGAGTCCAGAAATTGGAACCCGAGACCCCAGATGTTAGTACACTTTCGCTACGCCACCCTTGATCCCCAATCAGTTTGTATATATCTTCTAGACTGTTTACAGTTAGTGCCTCTTTTCTCTCCTAACTCAGTTGAGCCTGCCTATTTTTTTCTTCTGCCTTGGACGCGCGGGGAGTGGGGCCGAATGAGGCAGCACGTGTAACTCCATGCAGGAAGTGACGTGAGAGATGTTTTATTTCCGGTTTATGTTTGTTTGTAGTTACTGGACTTCAGTTGTATGTTGACTCACAGCAATGAGCTTCGTCCAGGCGACCACCGGGCAGGGACAGAACCACAGGACCATAAACTGGATGAGAGGAAGGTGAGTTGATTGAAGGATGGAATGGAATGAAAGGATGAAAGGGAATGGAGGATGGAAGAGAAGGGTATGAAACGAAAGGGAATGGAAGGATGGAAGCCGGGAATGGAAGGGAGGAAGGTTATAAAACGAAATAAAAAAATGGGATGAAATGGAATAGAGGGATGAAAGGGATGGGAAGAAGTGAAGGTATGGAATAAAGAGAAAATGAAATGGAAGAAGCGATAACATGGAAGGGAGATTTCACATACAAAATAATAACAGGCGAATAAGAGTTTAATCAATGGTTTTATTTCCGCTTTTACATCATTCTTGACAATTCCTGCAATCCCTATCCTGTTGTTTAACCATGCTATCGGTGCCGTATGTGAGTAGAGTTGTTTGTTGATTCTCTCCTGTGCTTCGAGGGTTTTTCTGAATTAGTTGAAAACTCATGACTAACAGGAACATTCTAGTTTTGACTGGGGAGGAGTCCCCCTCCCGCTCTCCACCCCCTCCCCCCAAAAAAATGCGAATAAAAGGCGAATTCTAGTTTAATCAATATTCTTTATTTCTTCTTTTACATCCTTTTTGACAATCCCTGCAATTTCTATCCGGTTTTTTAATCATTAAATGTTTTAAATTTACTTTAAATAAATGAGCAATCTTGCCAATTTAATTTTAATGAAAATATTTTTTGCCATCTGATCTGATCTGGGAATAAAAAGAGGAAAGAATAGATTAGTGTGGTTATAGAAAAGTCATGGTTTTAATGAAGGACATTTTAGCTAGATGATAGTGACAATAGTTAGTAGACTAGTAGAGTCACTTGTATTTTCTAGAATACACATGAGCTTTCAGGCGACCGGGCATAAGTGAGGAGTCTGGGTACAATGCGGCTTTTCTCTCTCTCTACACAAGGGTTTTTCTCCAGGTTCTCCGGTTTTCCTTCCTCGGTAAAAATCATCATGCAAGTTAAGCGTTGTGTGTTGTATAAATAGTGAATAAAGTGGCAATGTGTGCGGAGAGAACCTAACGGTAGAGCCACCTTCAAGGGCTGATGATTGATATTGTAAATACTTGTTGTGGTATACCGTGGAATATCCCACGATATTGTAGTTTCTAGTATACACACGAACCATGGCGAGTGTGTATACAAAGAAAATACAAGTGACGAGTGGGATATCCACGGTATGTCAAGAAAAACTATTGTATAACCATTTTATCCCACACCATAGAAAATACAAATGCATAGATTCAACACGCAGTGCATTATGGGAAGGAAGAGTGAAATACCGACGAATATACAACGGCTTTTCTGCTTTCCGATTGGCTGTATTTTCTATGGTGTGGGATAGAATATGTTATTACTACCTGGTTTTAAATACGAACCTTTCTACGTTTTGCTCAACTGTGAGTTCTCCTTGGCTTTATAGCTTGTTCGCTACTGAAGAATCTCTGAACAACTCATATAGTCTTTTTTTGCCTGGACAATGGCCAAACTGGCAACGCTTAATACCGTGTCTTTTTCGTATTGGTTTCGATATGGGGCATGAAACGCGGCCACCAATTCGCACACACGCTGATGGCTTACATGAGACATCAGAAGGCACCAACATTAAACTGCCACAAATGATAAGCGCGAAGATAATCATAACTGAAGCCATCTTGTACCGGTACGATGTGGATTATATCGTTAAAATCTGGAAGAATCTTCTCTAGAATTGAGTTCAAATGGCGATGAATGTGGTTGTGTTAAATTGAGTATAGTCAGGTGTATTTATGCTGTATAGAAATCAAGGCGAACAGGAATATTCTGGTTTTGTCACGTTTCAAAAAATGCTCTTGTCTTTGTTGGAAACTCGTAACCAACACGAACATTCTAGTTTTGACTTGACCGAATAGCTAATATCAAACGAGGTATGACCAAAACTCTTTTACATATGCATGAGTGTTTTGTCTTCTGATCATAATACAAATATTGTTTCTTCGACAAATATTGTTACTTCGACAAATATGTTTTTACTTTACCAGTGAACTATTTAGTAAAGTTAGTTATAGATCCCTTGCAAGTGCCTTCAAAGCAGCTCAATTTGGAGGACAAAACAAAAGAATTTCAAACTCCTGAGAATTGGAACCTATTGTCCTCCAAATTGAGCTGTATTCCGACGTGCTGTAAGGAGTCTTTTCATTATGTAATAGTTTTGCACTGTGTTTTTGTTTATATATATTTATATATATATTAACTTTTAATTTTACTATTGGAGTAATACGTAATTCCGACTACAACTTATTCTATTTACCAATAAAGTATTCTACTTAACCATTGATTCATTAGTAGGCTAATAGGAGTTATAGTAGTTCTGTTGCACATTGAATACTTGTCGCACTTCGGAATAAACTTGTCGCACTTTGGAATAACACCTCAGTGTATAAAACATGTTGTGTTTTGGAATAGCCTTGATAGCCTTTTGCGCCTCCTGATGCGCAGAGCCATGGCCATAAGGATAAGTAAGCATTTTGAAATAAAATTTGTCGCACTTTGAGTCCCCTTCCACACTATGCCGGACAAATTTAAAAAGACAACTTTATTTAGACGGTAGGCCTTTCTTGCCTGAAAAAGATTCGCGCGTGTGCAAACCGGAAATATATTTTTTCCTTTGGATGTAGCTCCCCTTTTTCTTCATACAACAAGCGGTACAACAAGCTGTGGTTTTTTTTCTCTTTTGGATTTTCTCTCATAGAGGGAAGGGGGTAACTCGTTTACTCGCCAATTTTGACGCAGGACTTGAAAGAAACCTTTCTGATTCTCAACTCTTGTTTTTTACAGGATAATGATCTGATATCTGGCGCACAAGACGTTCTTAACGGGTCGTCAAAGAGAGTCGTATTGGACGTCAATATCGTCAACTCTGACCGAGCACTGGGAACCACTCTTAGCTATCACTTGGCCAAGTGAGTTCATGAGTACTCATAGCTTTCAGTGTAGTTATAATTTTAAGTAATTTTATTCAATACTCCAGTTTCGAGTTCTCTGTTGTTCAGGGTTAGCTGTTGTGTAGAACATTCACGTGTTCCAGTGAACAGCCCGGTTCATAGCCATTTTTAATAATATGCGTGACGTCATAAAATGGCACAAAATGGCCGCCAAACAAATTTTGTCCCCTAGTTATTTGCGCCCTAGTTTTCAAAATATAGTCCCTACCCATCGTTCTTAGGATGTAAATAAATATTCAGTGTATGAGGATTCATCTCAACGTTGGCAGTTCAAGAAGGTCCGTGGAATTTCAAAGTGTTTGTATTGTTAAAGTTGAGCATTCTTTACTTTACTGTTGGTTTCTGTGAACATTTAGACATTGAAATGAGGGTAAACCCGGAGTAAATGAGTGCGTAATCAAGGAACACAGCGATATGTTAGGATTTCGAAAATGGAATATTTACTACGGATAAAAATATTCTGATGTTTAATAGATTTTATTATCATTCAATTATTTATTATTTATAGACGATACGGCGAAGAAGGCCTACCAGATGATTCAATTCATATTAACGTCAAGGGATCTGCAGGTGAGCCTAAGGGGAATTTTTGGAACAAATCTACCTGACCCCTCCTCCCACGGGGTATAATGTCCTGTTATTTTAAACCTCTACCAGTAGCGTAGGGAGGGGGCGTTTTTTTGTACTGGGTGCCCCCCCCCCCCCCCCCCCCACACACACACACGCTTTTTGTAGAGAAAGTTTTATTCCCTATGTCGTCGCAAATAACGCGTTTATTTATTATTTTTTGCTTCCTTCGGCGATTTTTGGCGGAGGTGCCCTAGGGTGTAATGTTCTGTCGAAAATGTACTGACATCCCCCCTCTAAGGTCATGCTAATCTGTCAATAGTCCCTTCCAGCGAGACGAACGGTGCTTGCAATGATAGAGACACGTAAATAATTGTCAAGGGTGTTAAAAAAAGGTTTCTATCATTGCAAAGGTTTCCCTTCGTCTCGCTTCGATGCAAACGCCCGGCTACCTTTCAAGATGGCGCAGGACACTAATAAGGGGAATATTACCCTCACCCCCAGAGAATACTGTTTAACTCTTTTTTATTTTTCTTCAGGTCAAAGTTTCGGAGCCTTTTTATCGAAGGGCATCACGCTTGAATTGGAAGGAGATGCAAATGACTACGTTGGCAAGGTATATAGACCTCTTTATCTTGAGCGTTATGTTGTCCCATTTCACACCACATGTCATTCCCTTGAGGATATGATTCGTTGTTTGAGTTCAATCGATATTTGTGTCTTCTCATGTGCTACCGTTAAACAAAGAAACGAAACTCTAGGGAATGACGCGTGGTCTTTGTTTGAGTTTTTTCATTCTTTATTTTCATGGTCTCTTTTGCGCTTTTTCTCGAACGCCCTTAAAGGTTTTCCGTCATGTTTTTTTTTTCCCCTTTTGTATTCTTGGGGTTCCTGTTGTTGCCAAGTCAACTCAACCACAGGCAACCCAATAGGCTAATATCAGTATGTGTTTTAGGGTCTTTCAGGTGGTCTCATGATTGTTTATCCCAGTCATAAACACGGCCCACAGTTCAAAGCAGAAGAAAACGTGATTGTTGGGAACACGTGTCTTTATGGAGCAACCTCTGGCAAGGTAGTACGCCAGACATTTCCGAGCGGTGATCGAGGCACTCTCGACCCCTGATGCTGCTGATGCTCGACGAAATCTCTGGCATTTTGTCGAGCATGCGGAGTAAGAATGGGGTCGAGAGTGATCGAGGGGAAGAGAGGAAGTTAGAAAAACAGAAAGGGATAGTGAGAACGAGAGAAAAAGTGAAAGAAAGAGATGGGAAATGAGAAAAAAAGGGGAGAGATTTCACATAATGCTAAAATCTAAACGTTCTTATATTTACTTTTCTTTGATATATTTTTTCATTCATGTTAATGTTTCATTCATTCAGGCTTTCATTAGGGGAATTACCGCTGAACGATTTTGTGTAAGGAACTCTGGTGTTATTGCAGTCTGTGAGGTAAGATATTGACTCCTCCTTCTTGTGCTATTCATATTGTTAAACTGGAGATATGATTTTACTCCTGGTTACCTGGTCTCTGTCAATCCAACATACAGGGTCTGGGAGCTGGGAGCGAAGTGAAAAGTAAAAAGAAACACTTCGGGTAATTTTGTTTGTTTGTTGTGTGTTGTTGTAGGGTGTTGGTGATCACTGTTGTGAGTACATGACGGGAGGTGTGGTCGTTGTTCTGGGATTAACAGGAAGAAACTTTGCAGCAGGGATGTCTGGTGGAGTCGCGTTTGTACTTGATAGGTATGAGTATTATATACACCCAACCACCCATCTTACCACCATATGTTCAACACCTTACCACGACACAACACCTTACTACAACACAATACCTTACCACGACACAACACCTTACCACAACAACTTACCACGACACCTTACCACAACACAACACCTTACCACAACACAACACCTTACCACAACACCTTACCACGACACAACACAACACCTTAACACAACACCTTACCACGAAACAACACAACACCTTAACACAACACTTAACCACAACACAACATCTTACCACAACACAACACCTTAATACAACACAACACCTTACCATAACACAACACCTTAATACAACACAACACCTTACCATAACACAACACCTTACCACATTTTGCTCAATGATCTGTTTTAATATCTTGCATATCCAGGGACAGAACATTTACTTTACGGTCCAACCACGAGTCTGTAAACTTAGAAAAGGTTACCGGAAATGACGTAGACATGTTGAAGTCGTTGCTAGAGCAACACGTTGACTACACCAAGTCATCCATCGCTAATCATCTCCTGGCTGACTGGGATGCCTCTGTTCAACTCTTTACCAAGGTATGTTGCGATACCACAGGATGCCCATGCCCAATTTTCTCCAAATACTCACCATTTTCCATACATAAGTTCACTGGTCAAACACAAAGCATTCAGTCGAGGCTTCAAGGTTGAAATTTGAATAATCCTTTAAAACTACCTTTGAACCACGATTGAATACTTTGTCTTTGGCCAGTGAACCGATGTATGGAAAATGGTAATTAATAATAACATGAACATGGACCTTTCTTATGTGGCAGCCATCTTGGTTCGAACAATAGATTTTTCATTGCATAGCCTCGCACTTAAGTGCTTCAGAATGAGGCTACACAGGGTTTTATTCTCATATGGAAAACTTCCTGTAGTAACAAGACTCCTAATCCACCACAGGTAGCCCGGTTAGAGCATGTATGAGTTCCCTAAGGTTATTGTAAGTATTCTACTAAATATAACTTGCCTTCGGTGATATAGGTCATGCCCAAAGGTTACAGAGAAGCTCTGGAGAAAATTAAACAAGAGGAACAAGCTGAGGTCAGTCTGGGTCACAATAGACTAGGAAAATATCATTGAATCGAATACAAAAATCCCTCAAGCGAATAATAATAATTTGATAATAATTTTAGACTTTATGGCGCTTAATCTTCTAACAGGTCAACTTGCCATCATTGAGTATTATTTCTTTATTTAACTTTAGGCGTGATTTTTTATCCATTCCAAAACATGTTTCGTTCCCTTGAGTATTATTTCTTTCTTTAACTTTGGGCGTCATGTTTTCCCATATCAGACCACATGTCATTCCCTTGAGTAGTATTTCTTTCTTTGACTTAGAGAGAAATAGAATCTGGTCTTATATAACACACTCGAAATAAAAGGGTGCTCATTTAAGGTGGCTTCCTATAGTATTTTTCAGACCATACCTTTCATTTTCCTTTGGCTTATTCATAGTCTTAACTTATACGTATATACTTGATTCTTGGACCAGTAATAGAGCTAAGATGAAATTTTAAAATGATGTTAATTTTAGCTTGAATGACGTTACCTTGGCAACGATAAACAAATATTGTTGAAATTGGTTTTTATCGAATAACTCTAAAACTCGATGAGACCTAGACAAGCGGTAAACGACATAATCAACTTCAAGTTATTGCAAAACGATTCCAACTATGTTAAAGAAAATCAATCTGTTAGATTTCAAGTAATTCGCCGAAATATTCTAAAGCCGTGATTTTCGCACATTGAAAGTTACGGCGGCCCCAGAAATACTCAGAAAAACCGAATTACTATTAAAATACTGCAAAACAAACCCTTCCTAATACACTACCTACTGGCTAAATACTAAAAGTTAATTCTCATTCAAACCAGAGATATATTTTTTTCCTTGCGTGAATATTTTGATAAAAACACTCCTACCAATTTGAATATGTTAGCCAGGTAAAATTTATCAAAATAATTACGCAAGGGAAAAAAAATCTCTGGTTTGAAAGAGAATTAACTTTTAGTATTTAGCCAGTAGGCAGTGTATTAGGAAGGGTTTGTTTTGGAGTATTTTAATAGTAATTTCTGAGTATCTCAAGGGCCGCCGTAACTTTCAATATGCGAAAATCACGGCTTTAGAATATTTCGGCGAATTACTTGAAATCTAACAGATTGATTTTCTTTAAAATATTTGGAATCGTTTTGCAATAGCTTGAAGTTGATGATGTCGTTTACCGCTTGTTTAGGTCTCATCGAGTTTTAGAGTTATTCGATAAAAACCAATTTCAACAATATTTGTTTATCGTTGCCAAGGTAACGTCAATCAAGCTAAAATTAACATCATTTTAAAATTTCATCTTAGTTCTATAACTGGTCCAAAAATCAAGTATATAGGTATAAGTTAAGACTATGAATAAGCCAAATAAAAATGAAAGGTATGGTCTGAAAAATACTATAGGAAGCCACCTTAAACTTTATATTTTCTTGTAGAAAGAGGAAAAAAAGAAAAAAGTCAGTAAAGAAGAAGAAAAGAAAGAATACTCTCCTCCCACTACCAAGAAACGCAACGACGCAGCCATTGTAGACATCGAGTCAGCCATCCCTGACTCAACCATGGAGCAAAAAATCATCGAAAGAGTGTTAGATAAAAGGAGGTGGGAAGTCGTAGATATTTTTTGACTTATGTCTCTACTTTTACATTATCCATAATACATCGCGGTTTTGGGGGGATAACCAGGTGTAAAACTGTGCATATGCTAAAAGAATGATCAGAGGATGTTGAAAATGCATCTTATGATCATTTAAAGATGTATGAGAAAATAGCCAGAAACAGAAATACCGAATTTTGAAGAAGTCTATAAAGTACATTTTGAGCAGTTCTTTCATGTCTTGCACGTGACATCAAAGCAGCTCAATTTGGAGGACAAAGCAAAAGAATTTCAATCTCCTGATAATTGGAACCTATTGCTTTGTCCTCCAAATTGAGCTGCACTCCGACGTGCTGCAAGGGGTCTATACATTTTCTGTAACACTTCGTGGGCAGCGGTTGTTCCGTATCCAACAACAAAATAAACAACCGCAGACCACCAAGCAATGCAGGCTATTTATTTAATCGATGTTTTATCTGTTAATGTGTGCAATCACAGGGGTTTTGTGAAGTATGCTCGCAGTGGTAACCCGTACCGTCCCGCCAAGGAGCGCATCAAGGACTGGAAAGAGATATACAGTGAAAAGAAACAAGACCTGAAAGTACAAGCTGCTCGGTGTATGGACTGTGGTGTACCGTTCTGTCAGTCCAATTCAGGCTGTCCTCTTGGTAACGTTATCCCCAAATGGAACGACCTTGTCTTTCAGGTATTTTGTAATTATAGAGCCCTGTCATTCTTACTGCGCATGCTCGACAAAATGCTATATACTCTGAAATTTCGACCCTAGATTTCAAGCGTTTTGAGTTTGTCGAACACGTGCAGTAAGAATGAAATAGCTTTGAGGTCGAGAATGGGTATTTTGATGAGTCAATATAACAGATTTCTTCTTAGTGAGGAAGGATTTTATCTGAGTGGTATACCTGTGGGAAAATATTTCTGATTTTCTCTACGTGGGATACCTGTGTTGCATATATGTTATTTAACGTTTCTTGTTTTCCTTGACATTTCCGCGCCAAGTAAAAAATTATTTTGTTCCAACGGGTTTTTGGAAAATAACATTCGAACTTCAGTCGGGGTTTGGTCGTTCCCCAGTCGAGCTTCGTTCGGGTCTCGATCACACAAGCAAAACATTAGTTCTGGAAAAAAATTTCTTTCCTTTTCAGGATGAATGGCAGAAAGCACTTGAAAGGCTTCTTCTCACAAATAACTTCCCAGAATTCACTGGTAGAGTGTGTCCTGCTCCATGCGAGGTAAGAATAGGCACCAGTCTCTCTCACAGACTTTTTTGATTCCCTTGTTACTGCTGGCCAGGAGAAACACGGGCTCTGGGATCTATATTGATACATGATTCCTTACCGCTGACCAAAACTACGCGGGTTCGAAATTTGACAACTTCTGACGTCATCCGTGAATTTTTATTTCAGGGCGCATGCGTACTGAGTATCAACGCTAAACCAGTAACGATCAAGAAGATTGAGTGTACCATCATTGACCACGGCTTTAAGATGGGATGGATCAAACCACAGGTAATGAAGGGCTCTCGAGATCCGACTAGCACTGCCTTCCTATTGGCATATTGGACCTTCCATTAGTGAACATTTATAGTACAGACAAGCAAGGTTTTATTCTTTATTTCTTGTATCAGATCCCCCTTAAACGAACAGGCAAGAAGATAGCAGTCATAGGGAGCGGTCCTGCTGGTCTGGCCGCAGCATCACAGCTAAACAAGGTAACCATAGCAACAGATCATGAACCAATCAAAAATCGTTTGGCCATAACGTCACATCAAGAGAAATAAAGTTATGACGTGACATCGAAGATGACAAGTTTGACGTCGTATGTCTATAAATAGCGTTGTCAGTTGACGTCATATGCAATAAAGCGAGAAATGTCCTCTGACAAGAAAGCGATGGCATCGCATATTTTACATACACAATCGTGATTAATAAAGATGTCATAATCCACCAACGACGACGATGACGTCACATGCAGAGAGGGGATAATGACGTCATATGCATGCTAATTTTTTTATGATATGTGTATTACTAGGCTGGCCATCAGGTTACGGTGTACGAACGGAGCGACAGGTGTGGAGGATTACTGATGTATGGGATTCCTTCCATGAAGCTGGGCAAAGATGTGAGTTATTTTTCATAGTTATTTATGTGCATGAGCTTGTAATTATAGCACAAAGCATGATGGGAAAGTGAGATCTTACGCTCTTTTGGGAATTATTTTATACCTACTAGAAGAATAGGACAGGTTCATAATGTGACTCTTGTTTCACCAGATTGTCCAGCGTCGTCTTGATCTCATGGCTGCAGAAGGTATCAAGTTTATCACAAACACTGAAGTAGGAAAGACACTTGGCACGAAAGAACTGATGGATGATAATGATGCGGTACTCCTGGCTATTGGTTCTACCTGGCCAAGAGATCTGCCTATACCTGGTAAGTGTTTGGACAAGAACTCGCGCTTTGCCAGGAATGTCTATGTTCCTGTATTCTGTTGTTATATCTTCTGTTGTTGTTGTGTGGTGTGGCGTGGTGTCTGTAGTGTAGTGTAGTAAGATGGAGTAGAGTGTAGAGTGGAGTGGAGTGGAGTGGAGTGGAGTGATGAACATTAAGTTCTTTTCTTCATCATTTTTCAGGTCGTAACTTGGAAGGAATTCACTTCGCCATGAACTTCCTCGAAACAAGTCAGAAAAGACAAATGGGTGAGAAAAAATCCTTGACACATAACTTTGCTACTTCATTTGTGTTTCCATGACAACAACCTTATGACGTGTTTCTGTTACCTAGGTAACTATTTATTGCCTTCCCTTGATGCCACGGGTAAGGACGTGATTGTGATTGGTGGAGGAGACACAGGTGTTGACTGTATTGGAACTTCGTTGAGACAGGTTGGTGAACAGCACTTGCTTCCCTTAGTTACCGTTGCTATGTCCCACGAGCTCAACATACCACCTTTACAACGGCACTAGAAAAACGTTTGCGCATTCGTACCTTTCAGCACGCTTTCCAATAATTAACAAGAGTTTTAGTGAGAAAAAGATTTTCGTTTTCTCCGAGTATACAAAAAATTTCGTGAGTATACTTTTGTGGGATCAAGATACTGATTTAATAAAGACAATATGAAAGAATGAGAAAGTCAAATTTGCATATTTTTACAATAGCACAAAGACTCTTTTGACTACATACCAACTTAGAGCATACCAACTTAGAGCATGCGCAGACGTTCTTCACTCGTGTAACCTTTTTTCTCATTAATGTCAATAACATGTATGTCCATTTGTTAGGACGCCAAGAGCATTATAACCTTTGAACTTCTTGCGGAGCCACCTCATTCCAGGTCCAACAACAACCCCTGGCCGCTGTGGCCTAGGATTTTCCGAGTGGAGTATGGGCACGAAGAGGTAAGTGACCATAATGCCCATGATCCTTCACGATCGTATAGGTCACGTGATAACTGTGTATTGCCGTATTTGCAGGTTGCTATCAAATATGGTCGTGATCCTCGAGTGTACAACATCATGAGTAAGGTATGCAGTAGATCCTTAAGAGACAGTCTGAATATCTTTTCCCTCCCGCAAAACATTTTGTCGTCCTGTGTAATCTCCCACGATGGGACTAACTCTTGGAGAGAACACAGAGAATTTATATGTTTAAATAAAAAATAAATAAAAATATTTTGTCGTCCACGACGCGAGATTTGGAGTAACGCGCATGTGAAACGTGAAAAAAAATATGAATGTTACTGAAACGTGATGTGTGTGACCAGTGGGAAGTTGCTTATAATTCTCCCTTCGTTTGACATATTTCTCAAAATTGATGTGTATCGAAACGACCAGAGATATGGCTCGAAAAACCCTACTAGATGGATCGAAATTCTTGCGTATCGAGAAGGCCAAAGATGGATTGAAAAACCCTAGCTTTTTAGGATCTTCACACAAGAAGTGGTCATAATTTGGTCCGTTTTTTGCAGGAATTTCTTAGCGATGAGCGAGGTCACGTGACAGGAATCAAGGCTGTAGAGATCAAGTGGGTCAAGGTGAATAACTCTTCTTATCAATGAAAACGTTTTTCTTTCTACCCTCAAAAAAGACTCTATTGTTGTGCCTCCTGTAATGGCTGTCATCATCACTTGCTGGTGCAAAGTTAAGGTTCTATCACTACACCTTGAATGTTTATATGGTTATTCTGTTTCCAGGAACCAAGCGGACGATGGGCCATACAAGAAGTACCAAACACTGAACAGGTGTTTAAGGCCGACCTTGTGCTAATCGCGCTTGGGTTTGTGGGCCCAGAAAAGGTGCTCTCTCAACAACTGGGGACCAAAATGGTAGGTCTAAGTACCAAAATGATGCCTATATATTTGCAATCTGTTTGAGTTCTTTGAACTTATACGTTGACCACTCTGTTCACTAGTTGTTGACTATTTCTCAAGATCTCCAATCTTATATCCCTTCCCCTGAGCGGGAATGCCTTTCCCCATGGGAGGGAGGGGGATGGGTAAACAGGGTAGCTGTATTAGGAATCTAAGTTATAAAATTGATTGATATTTCCTTCTCTCTCAGGATCCTCGAGGAAACTTTTTCACAAAGAGAGGAGAATACGTAACTAACGTCGATAAAGTCTTCACGGCCGGAGGTATGGGCACGAGTGAAATTCGTTTCCAGGATCTTCTCTATTCTTTTGGTAGAAAGAGCCTTGGGAACAAACTCTTTGAAATTATATTCACCATTTTCCATACATTGGTTCACTGGTCACGCACAAAGCATTCAACTGAGGCTCAAGGTAGTTTTAAAGGAATATTCAAATTTGAACCTTGCAGCCTCGACTGAATGCGGCTTTGTGTTTGACCAGTGAACCAATGTATGGAAAGTGGTGAATATTTTAAAGACTTTCTTCATGGAGCATTTTTATGAAATGCTAAGTTTATCAAAACTTTCCCACCTCACCACAGGCAACCCAACATTTATTTCATTGCCAAACGAAAACCACAGGTAACCCAAAGGAAAATATGCAAGTAAAGTTTTTAACTGATGTTTTTCTTGTATGTTAGATTGTCATTATGGCCAGTCTCTTATTGTGACTGCTATAGCTGAAGGACGGCAAGCTGCAAGAGAAATTGACCTGTACCTTATGGGTACAACATCACTGGCTGGTCCGGGGGGTCAGATACACAGCACTCGACCACCACCCAAATGGCCACAGTGATGCGTCAGAGGTGAAGAAGTGCCGTCTCCTAGGACAATTTAGCCCTGTAACATACCCCAGTCAGTGCTTACCCCCAATATCCATGCAAAAAGTACGGATTTTTTCTGGAACTACAAAGTTCATTAAAACATTGCAGTGGGATCAAAATTCTCTATAAAATATTTTGCTCAGTTGAGAGGTTTCCATTCATTGGGTCAGGTAAATATTGTCATTGACTAGGTTTTTTTTTATTTCTTATTTCTGAAGAGGAGAAGAATATGATTTGGTATTGGAAATGTAAATAATTAAATATAGTGTAAATAGTTTGCTATGAAATCGCAGGTTATGAATATTTTCTTTAAACTTATGAAGTGGTTGATTCACATGGAAATAAAATATATTGAGGCGACTTTTGCCTTAGTGTTCAATTTATTTTTAACAGCAGCCAATTGTTCATCTACGTCTGTTCATCCATTTATCCCATCCATCCATCCATCCATCCATCCATCCACACACATCCATCCACACATCCATCCATCCATCCATCCATCCATCCATCCATCCATCCATCCATCCATCCATCCACACACATCCATCCATCCATCCATCCATCCATCCATCCATCCATCCACACATCCATCCACACATCCATCCATCCATCCATCCATTAATCTATCTATCCCTGTCTTTCAAACCATCCATCCATCCATCCATCCATTTATCCATTAATCTATCTATCCCTGTCTGTCAAACCATCTATTCATCCATCCATCCATCCAAGTCTCAAAATGCATCATTTTCTCATTCTTCCATAAATACTAAACAAAATCTACAACATTCACACAAAGCTATAACGTTTGTTATTTATTCTTAGAAAATGCTCAAACATATACAAACACATTACAGCCAACAGTACCACAGGTATCCAAGTCCTAGAATATCATAAAATTTGAAAATCAAACTCTTACCTTATACTGTGAACTGCCTGACTCAAAGCTCAAAGCAACAAAATAATTATAAAGTAACTTGGCCAGATTTGAAATAAATTATCAAGCGATGAAGCTACCAATAGTTTCTAAAATCATTGTCTTAGCTTTTTAAGGTGTTTTCCAATTCCAGACCATGCCATTCCCTAAAGAATGAGATTCCTCAACTCTCATCCACATTGATGAGAACATCCAAACATTGAAAAAAGAAATAATACTCAAGGGAATGACACATGGCCTGGAATGGGAAACAGTAAATAAGGTCTACTTTTAGAGGACAACTGGTAGAAACTACCATATTATTACTTGATTCTTAAAATCTCTATAGATCTGATTTTTTCTCTGCTTGTTTCTCAAAGTACTTCACTTTCTCCTTGGGATCTGGAATGATGGTATCTTTTCCTGGTTTCCAACCAGCAGGGCACACTTCGCCATGCTTGTCTGTGTACTGGAATGCCTGGACGAGGCGAAGGGTTTCATCAACTGATCGACCAACCTGGAAAATAACAAATAAAATATGATATCTTGTAAGTTTCTGATGGACCTTTAGCTGTAGGAGGGGTCACTCCCTACTAATCTCAACAAAACACTCCTCCCACCCCTCCCCCAAACCAGAAGCATCTAGCAAATTATGAAACTATCAATGAGAAGTGAAGAAAAAGGCTACCTAAAACCCCTGAATAAAATCCTGATTTTGCATCAACACATGCATCATACTCACTGGTAGATCATTCATTGTTATTTGACGCAGAATTCCTTTGTCATCAATAATGAAGAGGCCTCTAAAATTTAAAAATCAAAACTTTTAGTGCTATGAAAAGTGGCTCTATAATGAAAGCATTTCACTTGGTATGGCATGAGAGAAAAAAGATGGGTGAATGGATGGATGAACAGAAGAATGGATGGATAGATGAATGGAAGAATAAATGAATGGATAGATAGACAGAGGGATAGGTGGGAACGATAGGCTATGGATGGATGGATGGATGGGTGGATGGATACTTTAGGTGACTGGTTTACCTGAGGGTGTGTCCTTCATTCTCCAGCAGGACACCATAGTCCTTAGAGATTTGTTGGTTAAGGTCAGACAGCAGAGGATACTTCAGTTTCCCAAGACCTCCTTCTTTTCTTGGGGTATTAATCCTTGAAAAAAACAACAACAACAAAGGACATAACTAAAAATTGTGACTTTATTGTCTGAATAATCCAGAATTTTTTTATCCCTACCATCCCTCTCACAATAGAGACTAGCGACCTTCAGATTCGACCACGAGTATGAGAACGAGTACGAGTACGAGTTTTGAAATTGGCCCTGTGCTCGTAATTAACACTGAATCGTATTCGATTTCCTATTTTTAATAATCTTAAGTTTCAATCTACGTACTCCACCACGGCTACGAAATTATAGTGCTAATCTTTGAGAGTTTAAAACTCGTACTCGTACTCGTAGTCGAATCTGAAGGTCGCTACTTTATGCATGAGGACAGCAAGACCAGGACGGCAACGTGGGACGATAATGCGAGCTCCTTTTCAAAACGTGTTTTTGTGTGTGTGCCATCATCCTTGGCATTGTCATTTCCAGTACAACTTGAAAAACCACCAAGTGGTGTTCTGGTGAGGACGGCAATGCGGAGGATGATGGCGTATACATGAAAAACGATTTTGAAAAGGAGCTCACGTCATTGTCAGGTCTCTATTTTTTCGGGTGGGATAACATAGGGGTTGAGAGCAAATACCAGTACCTACCATGCTAAATGAGTGAAAACTGAATCAACGGAACATGCTACGACCTCAGCATTGATGGCACGGAACTCGTCGATGCGGTCACTAAAGGCGATGATTTCAGTAGGGCAAACAAATGTACTGCCAAAAAAATTAATTTGGTTACTAAGAGACACAAGTATTATATATTACTAGTACTGATCTAGTTTGACGACAGAAAATTAATGAATGGGGCAAAAAGTAATTTGTACTTACAAGTCAAGAGGGTAGAAGAAGAATACCAGATACTTTCCTGAAGGAAAAAATTTACAAAAAATTGAGAAATTGATAAAAAAAATTGGGAAAAAATGACAATCGTAAAATTCATAAACTATCATAGTCATAATTGTACCAAGAAATAAAGACCTTGTGATGCCAAATATTACAAGTTTCAACATGTTTTCTATGATTGGTGACAATTCTTGTTTCCTTCATTATAACAAAATCCTCTTCAAATTCTTTTTCTTATTCAAATATTTTTTTGGGAGGAAGGAGTCTTCATTACCTAAAAAGTCAGACAGCTTGAGTGCCTTGAATTCTCCATTCACAACAGCATTTCCTTCCCAGAATGGTGCTGGTTTAGAAACTGAAAAATATGATACGATAATTGTTAATGGATGGGTGGATAAATGGATGGACGTAACAAAGGAGTGGATCGGAGGGAGGGATGAATGAACTGAGGGATGGAATCAAGGGAAGAAGGGATGGATGGATGGAAGAAAGGAATGGATTAATGTATGAATGATGGACAGACAGACAGACAGATAGATGTGAAAAATTTACACAACAGCTAGGTCAACTCAATGTTGCCAAATATTTATGCCAGGATTAAAACGAATGACTGATTTTACTCCTTTTAAAAACAGCTGTTTTTGATTACCTTCGAAAACATAATGAAAAACAAGAAAAAAATATGCCATCAAGGCACTGAAATTCTCTAGCATTGCTTTATCTTTCTCTTCCAAACGAAAGAGACACAGACAGAGAGAGACAGACAGAGCGAGAAAGAGAAAGAAGCAAAAGAGCGCTTGTATTTGAGAGGAAGGTGAATATTACTGTAAAGATTATACATCAAAGAACGTGACAAACAGCATGTTTCTTCGAAGAAACACGTCCTTAGTAACGCATGAGTACTTCATTATATCTACTTAACATACAATCTGAAAAGACTAGTCGAAAACAAAGAGCTTCAAAGTACGAATTACCTTAACAAAAAAACCTCCCCGAAGTTTAAAGCCATGTTGGATTGAAGTTTATAAACAACGTTACGATTCAATGGTTGCTGGATGAGTCTTACTCTTCAACCAACGAAACGGAAATGTTAAACAAAGCAAAGAATACAGAAATCCAATATTATGAGTTAAACAATCCTTGGGTTGCACGCAACCTCCTTTCACGTTCTTTGTCTTGCTTTTTGTACTTGTACAAGCTTAACATGAAGAAAACCCACCCATAAAATCTTAAATCTATGAAACTTGAACAATAAAATATTTAGAAAGTATTCATGCTTATTCAAGAGGTTTTCGTAAAGAAATAAGTGCGTGAAGGTAAAGATTTTAAGAGATGTTTTTGAATAAATGTTGAGCTTAGGCAAAACATAAGCACACGTGGATTAAAATCACAAATTGAATCTTACTTCGAGCTTTGCTCCAGTGCATTGCATGTTCAGGAATCCTCGTTCTTTCTGGATAGACTTGTCCTCCAGCATATGTCCTGCACTGATCTTCATCTTCTACCTTATTGGCAAAAGATTGTGAGGTAAAAAAAGCCAAAAGAATCGAAAGGATGACGAGAGAAGCCATTTTGAAGTGAGCTACAAGGACTAACGCATGCGCACCAGTATGCGGGGTATTCCCTTGAATACGTGGACCAATCAGAATCCATATCATTTTATTTAAATTTTTTCCTTATTTTTTCACTCCATTTTCTTCCTACTTTTGCTATTTAAAATACGTGAATTGCTTTCAAAATTATAAAGATTAAACAAGAATAATAAACTGCTGAGAGTTACTTGTCTGAGGACAAGTGGAAGACCCATGTAACGTTCTTTGCTAGATTTTTCAAAGCTTTGTTATAAAAAGACGTAGTTTTTTGGCCCCAAGGCCTCTTGACGGCGTCACACAACAGACATTCATTTCTCGCTTTATCTTGTCGGTTTTTTTCCATTTATTTTTCCCTTTCTTCTTTTCTCGTAACATATACGACACAGACACAAGTTGTTTCATTCAAATCTTTTATTTTCAACTTCAAAGATACATAAAAATCTAACACTTTGAAATACTATACCTGCTTTTTTGAGGCCATGCTCCGGTTGGGTTGGCGAGGGTTCTCTTTCGTGTTTCTTCTTTGTCAAATAGTGCGCATAAGAATCATTCTTTATATCTTTGATCATTTCGAACTATAATGAACGTCTTAGGGCAACGAAAAACAGGTGCTTTTCATCTTAAAACCAAAAGCTTATATACCAACGTCAAGAATACATAAATAAGTTATTTGGTTCCTGCAACGTTTCTGATATCCCCCCCCCCCCCCCCCCCCCCCGAGAAGCTTCAAATATCACTAAGAGTTAGTTTTAAGAGCCTCTGCATTGTAATACGCTGGTGTTATTCGTAGATTTGAATTCTACATTTAGCAAATGGAATTTAAATTTTTTTTGATTTGACTAGAGTGACAGCTTTCCCTTCAACTTGTCTCGTGAAATCACTTTTAATTTTTTTTGGCATTTATCATAAAAAAAATGGCGCAAAAGTTTGTTGAATTCACAATGCATAGTTTGTTCTTTTGGCAAAAAAAAAACTAGACTACGACTTCAAAAAAATAAAAATTTGCATAGGATAATGAGAAGTTAGACTGCTTTTTAGGGTGCAACATCTTTTCTTTCAATGAGCTGCGTGATGAGACCTATCTACACAACCATCTGTCCATCCTCTTCAGCATGACACAAGAACACCTGCAAAACAAAATACATAAAAGACGAAGACAAAATACAGAATATAACTTACTAATAAGATGAAAAAAATATCTACGAAAGTAACCACTCGACCACAAAAACATCGACAGTCATTTCATAAATACAGGTGTATTCCAAACCTTTCAACTTCTTCTCAAAGTTTTCACCTTTCTATCGTTTTTATTTCAAAGCAATTTTAAAAGCATGGAATTGCACAAATATTTGCTTAATAACAGGGGACTTTTAAGGGAAAGGGATTATCAAAACCAAATTTGATTTACATATAAAAAAAGCTTCTATCCTATTTTGACAAATGCACGTTCAAGAATTTCATTCCCATTCAAAATTTGTAGCAGACCTTAGCTTGTTTCGAACAATTTTTATACGCATTCCACTGTAAATAGTTTTTTCTTTAACCATGGAGAGGCCTTTTTCTCTTGTCATTGCAGGGATTTTCAACTCAAGTCCTTAAAATTGTTGCACGTGGTTTTGGAGACCCATTTTGACCCATAATCCTTAGCCTCTTTTAAGTTTATCGACACACGAAAATGGGATTACTATAATCTGCATAGTTCTAGTTTTAGTATCTGGACTTCACAAGGGCAGGGACCCAGAGGCAGGGTTGCTATGGAAGGGGAATATTTTTAGCCAAAAAATAATTTTCTGTTACAAGTTGCCTTAATGTTTTGACACAAGTTTAATGCATTAAATATGTAATGAACCCTCAACACTGGTAATTACGTTTATTAGAGCCTCAATCTCAAAATCTTCAATGGGGTGCGGGCATTTCACAGGACCCCCAGATCAGCCCCCCACTCAAAAACTATGCTCTGTCGTCCCAGCAAGTCCTAAAATATGTTCTACTCAATTTTCACCCAAGGGATGGAACTGATCTATCCTCAAGGGAATTCCAATGGTTTGAATAATCAGCAAAACATTATGCGCAAGCTAAATAGGTTTGAGGCTGGGGAACAAAATTGCTTGCCTTTTTTGATAAGATGACTCTTTGCAGCCAAGCAAAACAAGGTGCATTGTGGTCAAGACTGGGTACCAACACAACAAAGGCCAACAAACAAAAGAAGTTTTCACCCAAGATAGACCAGGATGCACTATGTTCCGCATGTTGGAAGACTACCAGCTTGTAAATATATATTTGAAAAAAATGAAGGTCTCACACATACTCACCTTCAGCTTACCTGAGTTTCTGGCTGTAAAGCACTCTGGGAAGATGTGAGTTGTTTTTTTCAAACAATTTTGTAAAATTCAATTTCATTTGTATTTGAAAAGAAAACAATTTTCAACTTGAGACAATTTTAAGGTCATTTTATTTGTGTATGCTGTCGTGAGATCTTTTTGCGGTGGACAGAGAACAATTTCAACAAGAAAGCTTATGTAATTTCGGGTGTTTTTCTACTTTATTTGATGGAAATAACTATTAAACAAGAATTTGCAAATCTACCCAAACTACAAGTGTATCCACTATTGTCAAGGAATTCAGTTTCAAGGACAACCTTGCTAACAGTTTTTTTTGCTTCCAACTTCTTTGTTGTCAATAATTTAGAAATCTTCTTTAAGTTGCTATCTATACAGTGTCTATCAACGCATGAAGTTGGTTTATGGTTTTCTTCTTGTGAGTTTTCACACGGCCATAATCTTAAAAATGCAGTCATGTCCAGTTAGAACTTAAAATGTGCCAAATTTAAATTGGTCAAGGAAAATGAGGAATAAAAGGAACAAAATATCTATAAAATCATTAGTGTTGTTCGGGCACAAATCTGTTAAAAACGCATGTGTATTCCAGGGTCTTTTGTTATTTCATGTGATAAATGGGAAACAAAATCCAATCAGTTCCAATGTGCAACACCAAATCCAGGATACGGCCAAATCATAGCCAATTACAAGACAAGTTTAGACTTTGATGTAAAATCAAGCAAGAAAATTGGCAGCCAAAATAACCACAATTCTGAGCCAATTTTTTTTTGGTCAAACAGATCACTTCCATTGACTGCCGTAGCTGTCTTGGTACCACTCTTGTCCAGCATCACCATACCCTGAGCTGTACTGAGGTGCTTGAGCGATCGGCTGTGCACCCCATTGTTGGGAATACCCCTGGTCTTGTCCATCAGACATGTATCGTTTCTTGGGTTCCGGGTAACCGACGACTCCTTGTGGGTTATCAGCACCATATTTTCTTTTTGATGGAGCAATTCCACCTCGTCCTCCTGGACCTCCAAAATCTCCCCCTCCTCTACCTCTTGGTGGGCCACCACGTCCTCCTCTACTGTATCCTCCACGAGGACCATCTCTTCCTCCTCCTCCACCACCACCACGGGGCCCACCCCTACCACCTCGGGGGCCTCCACGATATCCACCACCACCACCACCACCACCGCCGCCGCCGCCACCATAATAACTGTCATAACCGCCACCACCATAATAATTATCGTAATAATCACCCCCTCCATATCCACCATAATCTCCACCATATCCACCACCATAGCTATCATAACCATGGTCTCCTCCATAACCTCCACCATAACCTCCATCATACCCTCCATGTCCACCCCCTCTGCCATACCCACCGCCGCCACCACGACCACGACCTCTACCACCTCCAACTGGTTTTCCACCTCGTCCACGCTGTGCATTTAAACTTCCATAACCAGACTGCCCCTGACGTCGGTCTCTGTTAGAAGGCTGGGGCTTGGCAAGGGAAACTTCTATGCGAATATTATCTAAATCCTTGTTATTCATTTCTTCAATGGCTTTCACTGCATTATCACGCTCGGTAAAGTGGATAAAGGCATAGTCTTTGATCTTCTTTACTCTTTCCACACTTCCAAATTTTTCAAATTCCTCTCTTATTCTCTCTTCACTTATGCTTGGACTCAAGTTTCTTACATAAACAACTTTCACCTGAAAAAGTAAAACATTTTCCATGAAACCTTAAAATTTTATCAAATACTGAAACAACCTCTGGGCTGATCTAAGTCAGGGTATGGCTAACTAACAGATTGAACCCTGAAACAACCTCTGGGCTGATCTAAGTCAGGGCATGGCTAACTCACAGATCAAACCCTGTAACAACCTCTGGGCTGATCTTATTAAGGACACGGCTAACTCACAGATCAAACCCTGAAACAACCTCTGGGCTGATCAAAGTCAGAGCACAGCTAACTCACAGATCAAACTAGAATTTTGCTTGTTAGGTTTTTCACGAACCTGGAGAAAACTCCACGAATCAAGGGAGAGACCTAGATGTGATGCTGTGTCCAGGAATCAAACCTAAGACCCCAGAGGTGGAAGACACATACATCTTCTCACTTACTTTGGATTATAGATACAAATGAAAATCACAGTATTATATGAAATACGACATACCTTTAACATTGCCTCTTCATCTGGTTCCTCTTGTGGGTCAGCCCAGTCAACAGTGACAACAATGTTACCCCACACCTTAATTCTTCCTGTACTAAGCTTGCGGCGAGCAAGAGCAGCTGCTTGGTGAGATTCGTACTCCAAGAATGCAAAACCTCTGTTTTTACCTTTCTGGTCGGCAGAGAAATATACAATAACGTCATTTAAACCACTTGTAACTTTGCTGAACTCTTCCAAGATCTCTTCCTTGGACTTGGTCTTTGGGATGGAACCTACGAACAGACGGCTGTTGGCAACAGAAATGCAAACGCCAAGCCTCTTTCCAGGTCTGATCTCTTTGTTATCTAGTTTCTTGACAGCCCCTTGGGCGCCAGCTTTTTCAGTAAAAGTGCAAAAGGCATAGCCTTTGGTAAGTCCAGTTATTGGGTCAATCATAAGTCGGAAGTCAAAAATCTGACCACATTCTTCAAAGACTGGAATGAGTTCATCCTCGAAACAATCTCTGGGGATCTTCCCAATGAATACTTGTGAACAGACTTTCTGTGAATCGAAATAAGAACAAGAGAGAATAAAGCAATAATGCAAACAAATATGCTAGTAATGAGATTCATTCAGCTGATTGATGCCAAGCAATAGAATATTCTCTGATTGATAGCACATGATGGACAGTGTTTGCCTGTCATTGTAGGCTGGTAATGAGATTCATTCAGCTGATTAATGCCAAGCAATAGAATATTCTCTGATTGATAGCACATGACGAGCAGTGTTTGCCTGTCATTGTAGGTTGGTAATGAGATTCATTCAGCTGATTGATACCAAGCAATAGAATATTCTCTGGTTCATAGCATGTTAGCCTGTCATTGTAGGCTGGTAATGAGATTCATTCATCTGATTGATACCACGGATTGATACCAAGCAATATAATATTCTCTGGTTCATAACACATGTTTACCTGTCATCATACGTTGGTAATGAGATTCATTTAGCTGGATTGTAACAAGCAAAACCCTCAGGGCAACAAAAATAAACAAAACTTTAAGTCTTTTCATCCAACACCCTTCAAAAGTCGAAAATCTAGATTGTAATCAGTTTTAGCATATACATATCGCAATCGACGAATATATTTCAAGATATTTTTTCTCTTCGACTGTTAGCTACGGATCGACGCACACCAGTAGACCATGTGCTCTCTGTAGAATGTCGATTTCATCAACCAACAGTGAAATCTACTAACGATGCCTTGTTATCCAAAAATTGTCTTGAAATGACAAAACAAATCGATTATAGTTTTTTCTCGCTTAGTGATCGACTGATAGCAAAAGAATTTAATTAAAATAAAGGATTACCTGACGACCACATGGAGTTCAAAGAAAAATCTGCATATTTTTGACAGTTTAGTCTTCCGACTACCGTTATTTTAACATTTCTCTCTTACCTCCGATCCTGTTCCTGGTGCAGAGCCTTCCCAGTTAGGTGGTGGACCGCCATACTTTCTTTGTCCTGTGGTTATGTCTAAAGTATATCCCGTTCTCTCAAGGAGCGCTTTGATCTTTGTTTCATCCGGTCCTTTCATGCCGGCTGTTGGATCTTGACCATCTCGTTTCATGCGGTTTTTCTCCCGATAAGTCTTCATAACCCCGCATAAAAACGCACTCTTATTCTGTACATGGGACAGATCACTACTAGCGAACTGATTCAGGACTTCTAAAGCTCCTTCTTCGTTGAATTCTCTCAAAGCATCTAAAGCTCTGTCGTCTAGTTCTTGAGGAAGAAGAGCACCGCTACTGAAGATTTCCCCAACTTTCTGAGCAACGCGAAGGCCTACGCCAATGCTCACGAGTTTCTGAGCCTCTTCCGTCAAAGCAGGAGCGCTTTCGTCTGTCATTTTTGTTTTCTTCGTAAAATCAAGAGCTGTCTTACACACGATTTGCAATGATCAAGGATTTCTTAGTGAATAAACAGAGTTAAAAGAAGGCCACAGTTTTTGACTCTGATTGAGAAAAGAACGCTGTCCCTCGTGCAATGATCTGTGGGGAGGCTAACCATAAATCAAGGGTGAACCTCCTCTCGAGCATGCTCGGGTTAGTCTCGGATCAAGTCGATTTTTAATCGCCACCAAATTTCAGCCAATGAATTACTTAATCAATATTTTTTCGTATCGATTCGGGAATAGTCGTAAAAATGGCGGGGAATTTGTTATTTTGAAGAGAAGATCCAAGATGGAGGATCTTGAAGATTCTGAGATTCAGTTCTCAGAATGGACTGAAAGTGGAGACTTTGAATTCATGGATACCGAAGATGGAGATGTTCAACAAATACCAAATGATCAAAGTTTCCCTACAGCAATCGCAGATAAACTTGAGGAAAGAATTGAAGGTCCACAGTATAAAAGTCGTGAACATTCCTTCAGTATTTTTATGAAGTTGTTTGTTGACATTACGTCTTATTTTTCTGGCTCTAAACTAGAATATTTTTAAATTATTATTTCTGCAGATTCTCCGAGAAATCTTAGACCACCTGTTTTTTGTTTTCCATTTGAATGCGATGGGAAAATGTTTTTTATCAAAGAAGTAAGAGAAGTGGCAGCTCTGAATGGATATCTTGGACATGGAGTATTAGAAGGGTGAGCTTAATATGTCGTTGTTAATCGTACATGTCTCGTTACAAGAAAATGGGACGACATATATCCCTTGCAAAACACTTCTCTCCCCCTCCCCCCATCCATACCTCCCCCAAAGAGGAGGTAAAACTTGGAGTTTCCAAAGGGTGGGGAGGGTCTGAGGAGGGTATATTACTGCGATTCTCTGTAAGATAAAACTAGACGACTTACTTTTTCAAACCCAGAGTTTACTCACTAGTATTTGTTATTTAACTCGCAGACTGTTACACCCAGAAGAGATGCCTACCAAGTCATTCAGAGAACCAGTTATTAAGTTGTTTGGGTCCAAATTTGCTGCTTGTAGTGCTCTTCTCTGTCAAACAGACTCAATGTTCTATTTACTCAGGTATGAAAGACCTCCAAAAACTATGCACACCCTCCCGTCCCACAGAAATATTGTAGGAAATGTTAAGATGACCTTTCTATTATCTATGGGGGAAGTTATGCTTATTTTCTGGAACTATACAATATACCCTCCTCAGACCATCCCCACCCCTTGGAAATTCCAATCCCCCTCTGTGGGGGAGGTATGGATATTTTCTGGAACTCCACAATATACCCTCTTCAGACCCTCCCCACCCCCTGAAAATCCCAGTCCCCTCTGTGGGGAGGCATGGAAATTTTCTAGATCTACACAATATACACTCCTTAGACCCTCCCCACCCCTTGGAAACTCCAATCCCCCGCTGTGAGGGGAGGTATTGGTATTTTCTAGGACTAACAATATACCCTCCTCAGACCCTCCCCACCCCTTGGAAATACCAATCCCCCTCTGTGGGGGAGGTATTGATATTTTCTGCAAGCACACTTTGTGAGTCTACAGTAATTTAAATATTTTTGTCACAGACAACAGATTTTCAAATTAGAGAGTATGCAGAGTGAAGAAGGAATCCTACCCCTTTCTAGTAAGTATTAAACAGTCCAGCGTACTTTGGTTTCTTCCTGCTTCATGCATGATAAGAGCATGTGTGTGTGTGAAGGGTGGGAGGATGTTGGGAGCTCATGAAGAAACAGGAAAACATGCCAAAATGGATTGGATCTATTGACATGTACATTAAACTCGTGGCAGAAATGAAATTCTATTATATTTCAAAATATTATTTTATTTATCCTGTATTAATTACTTTTGTTTCCTTGTTTTTTGTCCTTCAGATGAAGCAAACATAAAGTGTACAGATATAAGAAAAGAATGTGCTAACTTTATGGCATACCTCCATTACTTCATGAACAAGTTAGTACAAATATACTGTATTATTCTTAACAAAAAAAATTCATAAAGTGCTGTTTCTCTAAAAGTCTCTTAATGCTGTTCATAAAATGGTGGTGTAGTGCTAGTGCACTTGCCTCTCACCTCTGCATGGGGTTTTGGGTTCAATTCCTGGACTTGTCATCACCTGCAAGCAAAATACAGTATTGTTGGGTTTCTCCCTTGGTTCAGTGATCCTTTCCCATGTTCTCTAATTTTTCCTCTGCTCCATGCTATTCCAATTTGATCTAGGAGTTAGCCATGCCCTGATTTAGATCAACCCAGAGGTTGTTTCAGGGTTCGATGTGTGAGTTAGCCATGCCCTGACTTAGATCAGCCCAGATGTTGTTACAGGGTTCAATCTGTGAGTTAGCCGTGCCCTGACTTAGATCAGCCCAGAGGTTGTTTCAGGGTTCGATGTGTGAGTTAGCCGTGCCCTGACTTAGATCAGCCCAGAGGTTATTTCAGTGTTCAATCTGTGAGTTAGCCATGCCCTGACTTAGATCAGCCCAGAGGTTATTCTGAATCAGGTATCAATAAAATTATTGGTTTGTGTTCAGTTTTTTTATATTTCACATTTTTCATTTTTTTCAGTTGCCTATTAACATCAGGCACTACCTTGCATTTACCTGACAACCAGTTCCTCCAAAGCCTCCTTTGCATATCAACCATCATACGAAAGCAGCTAGAAGCCCTGGTTCTATTTCTGGGGAGGTTAACAGAACTACCTCTTGCCTCGCTCATCAGAGCAGATAATCCAGGAATCTTCTCATCCTCCCGGCCATCAGCCGTCTCTCATCTTTTTCATTTGTACTTGGATTTAATTTGGAATATATTACAAGCATTGTGGGAGTTACTTCTAAAACAAGGTAATCATTTTCATGTGTTAGAATACATCTGTCCACGTTTAAAGTTTGTGTAGTACCTGGTATTACCTTTTTGTATCTTTTAAGTGGATTGCCATACACCTCCAATCCTCAGACCTTCCACACCCCTTGGAAATTCCAATCCCCCTCTGTGGGAGAGGTATGGATCAGTTTTCTGAAACTACACAATATGCCCTCCTTAGACCCTCCCCACCCCTTGGAAATTCCAATCCCCCTCTGTGGGGAGGAATGGATCAGTTTTCTGAAACTACACAATATACCATCCTCAGACCCTACCCACCCCTTGGAAATTCTAATCACCCTCAGACCTGCTCCCCCCTGGCCTGGCCCTGTGTTGTGGAACTCGTTACCAGACAATATTAGGAAAATCGACTTATTTGCCAGTCTATACCAACTTTATTTTTAAAAAAACTTTGCAATCAGCATGCATAAAAAATCTTTAACATTTTCTAGTATCTAGTTATCTACTAATATTTCAACTTCGATATCATATTTTAACTCTATTTAATTCTATGTTTATAGAATAGTTTGTGCAATAGTTTATTACTGTCGTTAAAAGAAGTCCTTTATGACACGTTTTTTTGAAACATGACATTCCTATGTTATGTTAGACTATTTAATAGCATGCAGTAGGACTGAGCTTGATTGACGCTTTTTGAACCATGGAATTGCTATGTTTGTCATTGAGATATCTACTCGTATCTATTTTTCGTATTCTTCGATGAGGGGCTCCTCAACATACTCATCCTCCAAATCTGTTTCTCTATCAACCTCACGAAGACAGTGAAATAGCTCAAGGTTGGCAGATGGGAGGAGGAATCCCTTCTGCGCCACAAATGTATTTGGTGATTGACAGTTGCGCTTGCTTCCTGGTTGCCATAGTGCGACATTTTTTTGTGGAAATCGACTTCCACAGAAAGCACTGATTTTATTCCACCAGACTCTCTTACCCTTGCTACCGGTGACCAAACTCGAGTGCAAGCATACAATAGTATCAGCTGGCGGAGCCTCTGACGCCGAGAGGGTTATAACATCTCCCATACATACATACCCTGGGGGAGGAATTGGTCTCCAGATAGCAGCCTCGCTTCGACCTCCAGTGAACTTGGTGTTCCATATTTGTCTGAATCTTACTGGGTGTGCAAGAAGCGTTGAACTGTTAACTTCTTTCACGACAAGCACATGTGCTGTAGGTTCCTTTATGTACCCCTTTTCGGCATAGTGTCCTAGGATTGAAAACCCTGTAGGTGGATGAGGGCAGTAAATACTAAGGTCCTCATAAGCACCGCTTCCATGGTCACGGTACATCATGTGCATGTGGTTGGCATGGAGAGTCTTGACAATAAGACGTCCCTCAAGTGGTACCAGGAGGGCTACGGCTACTAGCGCAGTCAGGATGCTGATCATCTTGAAGTACACTGCTACTTTCAAGTGGGTTTGGTCTGTCAAATGAAACAGGAAAAATTAGTCGGTTTTTTAGGTTCCTCAGTTTATATTCACTTATATTCAACACACCAACGCAGTCCTATCTAGTAACCGCTAGTTATTATCAGTTTATTATCAGTTTATTTGGTAATAAAAATTTATCCTTAATTACGGCATTGATTTGCGCAAGTTAAAATAAATAATACCCTATCTTTTGCTTATTGCTAAAAAAAAACTTAGTGCAACCTCTCCAGGGCGGAGCTGATCGTCAAAACCAGAGCATGGCTAACACCAATCTTTCTAGTTCCTCGCAGTTTTTTAATCCGATTAAGACTTAAGTATTTCTGTTAATTCCTGTTAATAGCACTGGATTTTTTGTCATTATAAATGAGATTTTTTACTTACCGAAGATGAAGGCAAGGAAGTGTTCTGGCTCAATTCTCTTCGTAGACAAGCTACGAAACGCTTTGCTTGCTGGCAGAGATTTATACTCTCAAAACCGGATGCCGAAACACTGATACAATGTTATTTCGATCTGATGGAAACAGGATATGCTCTCAGGGTTTATGCTCTTAGGACCGGAAGTCCATTTGCGTAGCCGGAAAAAGGTTGCAATTCATTATTGGTTACAGTTGCTATGTCCCACAAGCTCGACATATTAGCTAGAATATCTCGAAATTTAAAACTCTTAAAATTGATTTCAATTTTTTACTGTCCTGTGAAAGTAAAAGAAAATTGGCTCTTAACTCTTGTAGTACTCTTTAAAACAGATACCGTTTCGTTGTTTGTGGGACAATATTTTAATACCACTCGGAAAACTGCTGCTACGGTGATTGGATTGCTATTGTCCGAGTCGGAACCATGAATTACCCAGAGCCCAAAACCCAAACCCTGGCAATAACAGACGGTGCTTGTCGGCCGTTTATACTCACGGAACTGAACTGACAGTTATAAAAAAAACACGTTCAACAATTGATTTCCACTTAGGTTTGAAACTTCGTTCCTCCTAAGTGACCTGGATAAATACCATCTTAGACCTCGCTCTCCGCTATGAGTTTGCCCGATGAAACACTTTGCAACACTTTTTAAAACACGTTTCTCCTTCCCGCAAATGACAGGAGGGGACTTAAGGGTTCGTGGTGATCCAGTATTGCTTTATTTTTGGTGCGGTTTTACAGTGATTTTTATTTTAACCTGCGGTATAGAGGTTTTACAAGACTACGTCTTGCACTGAGTTATTATAAACCTTCCGCCGCGGTAATCGTTGAAAAAAATCTACGTGATCTGTAATAGTATCTGAAATTCTCGTCCGGAGATTTCAAACTACACTTCTAAAATATACCGGCAGATGGGCTTGGCCTAAGGGCGGGTTTCGACTCCGAGAATATCAGTATTATTAAACTTGCAAATAATATCCCTAATATTGACCCACTTAAATATCTTGTACGCCCAGAAATTAACCACCATGGGCATTGGTTGCGCTCTTGCTTTAGTAGGCGCAAAGAATTTGTAATCTCGAGTGTTTTAAAAAGTTTATCACCATGAGATATCTGTGATTTGTGATCGTAATATATATTTACATTTTTTATCATTACTTGTTCTATTAATCAATTAATTATAATTATTTATACTTATTCTCAGCCATTGAATTGGGTAAATATTCTATGAGAAATCAAGGCTAACTCTGAGAAACAGAGAACTCAAATCTGGAGTATCCAAAACACCCACAATGACCTGGCCATCCGCTCCAGACTTCGGTTCCTTGCCAGCAAACGATTCATTGCGTGCCGTGTAGAGGATGTCAGGTGATAACCCCTACTGATTTGCGTGGACGGAAAGAGAGACCAATTCACATAGTGTACGTCACTGTAATCAGTGCCAAAAGCTATCAGCTGAACAAGCGACCTAATAACTGGGACAGTAATATGATTGAAACCAGTTCTTAACAAAACTAAAATTTCAGATACATTATTTTAATGTAACTACTGTATTACTAAATGTTCTAAGAAGTTTCCATTCTCCTTCCCACTATTCCACTTTCCACCTCTCCCTCTCTTCCCTTCTGCACCTCTCTCTTTTCCTCTCCCCTATCCGTTATTCTTACCAAGCCTTACCTCCCCCCACCCCGCCCCCGGCATAGATTTGACTTTGGCAACCAATCGTGTTTTTAATTCATCTGACTCAAAGTTTTGTTTGTTTTTCAGATAAAGAAACTAGAAATCATTCCAGTGAGGTGGACGACATCATTGATTCAGTAAAGAAGATCACGATGCCTTTGTTATGGGACCTCACCTCTCTAGCTGCTGTTTCTTACAATAAAGTATGTTTTCTCTCTCAGATCCACGCGCGACATTCTAGTACCCAGACCCCACTTATGCGCGGCATTTTAGTACCCAGGCCCCACTCACGCGTGATCCCCCTCGGAAAATGTTTTTCTAATAAGGATTTTTTATTGGACACTAGGTAAGCCGTGCCGATTCCCACAGGGCGTCGCCTTACCCCTGTTCCTGTGTCTGTGAGCTGTGGGTTCTTCTCATCCAAACTATGGATCATTTGTCTTCTAACTTTGATATTGAGGTAAAAACAGTCTTCTTGCATTTATTGGCATTCAAGTTAGATTTTTATGTGAAAAAACAAATGTCGGAGCCTGCATTCCTCGTGGTCAGAGCCAAGGAAACCTTCCTCGGTGCTGACCAAGAGTAACGCAGGCTCTAAGAAGAAGATCATTGAAAGACCTTGAGAGAAAAAACGTTTACGCATGCCTGAATTTTAACATGCACGTTGTCTCAGTCACGTGATCGTGCTGACCAAGAGGAACGCAGGCTCTAACTGAAAAAAAAATGGTTAGTGAAAGATCTTGAAAGAAAAGCGCTTGCCTTAACTTTAGCATGTCCTCGGTCACGTGATCATTTTACCGTGTTAGTCGGAAAATTGAAACAATTTCACAACGGATGTACAAAATGTTCTTATCCATCATCGATGTAAACTATTTGTTTGGTGATGGTTTAAACATAGTTGAAAGAGGTATAAAATATGGACTGTTTATTCATTAGAAGTGAGGGGTCCGAGTATTGATCTGTAGCACGCCACAGAAATACCATAAGCAATTTAGAAACCCTTCTTAATAGACTAGACTCGATTTTTAAAACAGAGCATTTTTGGTTTTTTTTCTAGCCCTTTTGGTCGTCGTTGTCCTGTATTTTACAGGAAGTAATGTGCCCGGAAGACAATTCACAATCCACGCAAAACGACACTCAAGATTCTCCTCCGACATACGGTATTTTCTTTTCACTCTTATATTTAATTCAAACACAGTTTTTTTTTGTACTGTATGTCAAAAGATAATGAGTGTAAATTGTATAGATGCTATTGATAGCATTGATAATGAATGCTATTCATAATGAATGCTACCTGTGTGGGCTACCTGTGTTGTCTCCATGGTTACTCAATCCAATATCCCGTATATCGACGCCGAAAAGTGATTTTCAAAAGTTTTCAAACTTTTTATTTACAAAATAAGTCATAATTTGATGAAAAACACACACACACATACACAAATCTAGTTATTTTAATATTATATTGTTTCTTTGCTAGAAGTTGTATTTCTTTACAAGGGTTTTACGTTTAGAATGGAGAAAACAAGCCAACTTACTAGGAGTTTTGAATCTAGGGGCACGTGGTCGTCACGGCGTCTAGTTGGCGTTACTCCAAAAATTTGAATAAACTTTCGTTACGCTTCAGAGTTTGATCTATTTCGCTTTTACCTTTTCTCGCTGTATGAATTCGTCCAAAAATAGACAAACAAAATCAATCACACTAAATAGCTTTTTTCGTAAATTGGCTAAAACATCTAAATTTAACTTTTTCAAAACGTAATTAAGGCTAAAAATTACATCATTTCAAAGTCTTCTGTCATGCGTAGTTGCTATGTACTACGTACAGTATTCATCGAAATGAATATTCAAAGGGGCATCCCACATGTCAAAGAGTGTCTAGACGGTACTGGTCGACTAACGAATCAACTTTTCGTTACTCTGGTTTCCCTTCAGATCGCATAAATCTTTCGCCTTTTACTAAAGATTTCCGTGGAGGGGAACAACTCAATGAGTCTATAGACTAATTTTTTGTTGCCCTGCCTTATTGGCGGGGCTAATAAACAAAATAAAACAAATTTTCCAGCTATGTACATCAGTGACTTTCTACACGGAGACAGGACCAATACGTAACCTCTAGTACGCATGCTTGGTAATTCATTAAGCGGTTTTTTCAGACCGAGTCCAACGCCTTATTAGCATGGATTAAAAAAGCGTGATTCCTCAAGCCGCATCGAAGTCTTTTCCAGTCAGAAGGTTATTTGGAGTTTCATTTCACCATGCAGTGTAGAAATTCATCGATATTGTCTATCAAGTTCAGGAATATACCTAGGAAATTGCGATTTGTGTTTTAAATATTGCCCCGCCACTAAGGCAGGGCGACAAAAAATTAGTCTATAGACTCATTGAGTTGTTCCCCTCCACGGAAATCTTTAGTAAAAGGCGAAAGATTTATGCGATCTGAAGGGAAACCAGAGTAACGATATGTTGATTGGTTAGTCGACGACTACCGTCTAGACACTCTTTGACATGTGGGATGTCGCTCTTTCATCCTTTCATGAAAAGTATTGAAAACACATTGCGCATGTCTATTTTAGCTCCGTCGAACTTCAACTGTAAAGATCCCGTTGGTTTTTCGTGGTGGCTAGTATCGCAGGTGGCTCCTCTCTACTGGTATAACGAGAGAGGCGTTTTTTCCCTCAGAAAAAAGGTATTTTTTAACGGAGTTTGTTTGGGTGGGGAAAACGTAACTATAATCGTGACTCTCAAATGGCACCCACTCTCGACCAATCAGAAAGCGAGAAAACATACGCCGTCCAATCACAGACTGAAACTGGAACATTGAAGCCATTCAATAGTCACATGATAAAGTCTTTGGAGAGGAGGGATGGTTGATTCAAGATTTTGGTAGGGGAAACGAAAATGAAGAAAGTATGTCAAACTGTCTTTCTTTTCATACTTTTCTTGAAATCTGTGCTGTGTTTTGTCTTGTTTTTCATATTTCACTCTTGTCTAAATTGGTCTCCCTGTGGTGACAGGGTTCTGTTCCAGGTAACTGGGTGTTTGTGTTTGACCTTCTGAAGTCCTCTCTCAATGCACTCAAGGTAAGGTAAATCCATAAAAAAAGCCTCAGTCGTGTCGACCTCTTATTTCATGTGGGAGTTTTTTATTTGAGCAAAGCGCATTTATTTCTCTTGCCCCAACTTTTCCCCAGAAAAGTAAAAAAACTGTGGAATAAATATTCAATTTTTGAACTTGTGTTGTGAAGTAATTTGTGCCCCCACCAGTTTTTCAAGGCTTGCTCCAGCCCTGTTGCAGTTTAGCAAATTACCTGATAGATTGTATTTTGTTGTTAGGATGGTCATGAAGAGGCTCAGAGGAGGTTTTATTTAAAGTGTTGTATCGCTGTGTCTATTCATTGGTCTGCCCATACTGGGCTCATTCTCTGGTTGTGGGATTACTTTCACAAAAAAATGGTGAGTTATCATAAACCACAGCCAACCCAAAATAGTGTGTTGTCTGATTAACATAAACCACCGGCAACCCAACCTGAAAAATTGGTCCTACCAACAGCCTATCAAATTAGCATAACCCACAGGCAACCCAAAATTGTAAAATATCTGATTTACATAAACCACAGCCTACCCAACATAAATTATTACCTTTATACCAAACAAAATAGTGAAATTAGCATAAACCAAAGGTAACCCAACCCATCTTAAAACGAAAATTGTGAACATAAAACGACAGGAATCCCAAGATGTATTAACTATGTATGTTCTATCTGTTTTAGAATGATTTATTCAACATACCCAGTAGTTCTCTACACGGCATGGCAACCGTTAGGTATAACATGTTTTATACACTTTTTCAAGAATAATTCTCTTTGTACCATCCTAATGTTTTTCCTTGTTTTTAAGTTTGAGTTCAGCTCAGTGGGCAGAACAATGCTTTGATCGATGCCGTGGTGTCCAAACAAGGTAATAATTGGGCTGAGTGGGTGAAAGAATGGGATCCATGCCTACTCTCGACTCCAGAGTACTAGTTTTTTTACTGCTCATGCTCAACCGGGAAAAAAATTAGTCTCTGGCATTTTGTCGAGCATGTGCATTAAGAATGACATAACTCTACTGTTGAAAGTGGATCCATGCTTTTTTTCTTTCTTTCTCTCCTATTTCATTCAGTCTTTTTCAATTCTCCTTTTTCCTCACTGCAGCAATCGAGAAACGTTGCAATTCAGTAGCCATGTTCTTTTTTAAAAGGTCCACCATAGTTATGGTAACAACATATTTTTGTATCATTCACCAGCATTGAACAAGAAAACAGCTTTTCTTTGCTGCTCCGTTTGATTGCCATTCATCTGAATAAACTCCTGAGCACTGGATCATTACAAGGATGGAAACAGATGAAAGGAAGGTACGAATCTGTGGGGGAGGGGAGGGGAGGATGATGGTAGTCTATATAGGTAAATTTGATGAGGGAGGGTAGCCACTACAGGGGTTGTAAAAGTAAAGGTCATAATCCAGTGTCGCTTTTTTCCCGTTCTTTCAGATTTTATTCTAAGTTTCATAAACGTCGCATGGAAGAACTCAATGAAACAGGAGTGAAGCACTTTCTTAGTCTGTTCCTCACTCTTTCTTGCGTAGCAGAACTTGAAGATGTGGTATGTTTCAAGTAACATGAGTATAATGAACTCCCAGTTACATAGTGACAGGGTTCCCTCAGTCAGGGAAAAGTCAGTGAATTCTTGCAGAAAAGCCAGTGAAAATTCAGATAATTTCTGTCAGCCTTCACAAAATTGTTTTAAATTGGGAATTCTTATTTGGGTTTCCTTTTTTCGAACTACCATATAAATATATTTTTTCTTAAAATAACTGCACAGTATGGTAAATGAAAAAAGGTATTTTTGGTCAGGGAAATGTCAGGCAAAATCAGGGAATTTCATTTATTTCCAAATGAGTGGGAACCCTAAGCAAGTAGACCCTGTAAGTAATTTTAAATGGATTATTTTGATTATTATTTTCATATTATTATTAATATTACACACAGGCCAACAAAATGTGTTCTTTCCTGGACCTACTTGACTTTAGTAGTGAACAACCTGGAAAGAAATTGGTTATTCTAAAAGGTAAGGAATGGTTATTATCTTTAATATCATTATCATCACCATCATCATCACCATCACCATCATCATCATCATCATCACCGCCACCATCATCATCACCACCACCATCATCATCATCACCATCATCATCATCATCATCATCACCATCATCATCATCATCATCACCATCATCATCATCATCATCATCACCGCCACCATCATCATCATCATCGTCACCACATAAGAAGCCGCAAGCCCGATTTTATTGCGTTTGGGAGCATTCAGATCTGCATGTTTAGAATATTTTTGGGGGATTAAAAGTGGGAGAAGTGTGAAGCCTTTGTCTGTTGGCCAGCAGGACGTCTAACTGGAAAGACTGCTCAACACTGAAACTTCTTTCGTCAGCTCGTTAAAAGCTGTTAATTATGACACTCAAAGTTAAACTTGCTTTCCGATAGCTTTTCACGATGGCTGTTCCCGATGTTTTACGGAAAGCGAAGACAGCTTCGCACAACTTCGGTACTCGTCGTAACTTCTTCGGCGTATTTTATGAATAGAGTCCACCTCGCTGTTTCACACAGCAAACACAAACCGAATTTAGATGTTTGGAACTATTCAAATGATTAAAAAGAAGACGTATTCAGGCAATAATTGTGTTGTAACTAACTTATAGTACAAACTTTCTCTTTGCAAATTTATATTTTTATTAGGATATACTAATGACTTTGCGATAGAATCCATCACAGTTATGAGTTTCTAGATCCATTCGAAATCGGTTTGAGTCTTCGCCTTTGCTACTGTTTAACTAATTTTGCTCATTACATGCATGCCGGAAAACTTTCCTTTGGTTATAATGAAACATAATTTCTCTTTTCTTAACACAACTCAAAACGATTTACTATGATGTAATCAGAGTAGTTTCTGATTTAAGATTTATTTATAAGAAGGACAACCACGTATGCCTTTCCGGTCTGTACGCTGGTTCATACTCGTTTCCATAGTCGACTGAATCATGTCGAAAACTTACGAATTAGTTTGCTATTTTTGCCAGAAAAAGTTCAAAACCTATCGCTCTTTAAAAAAAAAACATTTTGAAATATGACACAAGAAGGAAATACTTGATGCGAAAAAGGTTAAGTTTATGGACAGTCGATATGCCAGTGTTAAGACCAATGCCCACAACCGCCAACGAATATAAAAATGGATATCTTTCGTGGCTGGCAGGGGTTGCTGAACAACTTAATGCCTCTCTACATCCAAATTTTCCAGGTACGTAACAACATTACTTGATATCAAACCAATGATTTTGGGTGGCGTATTTTACCTCTGTGGATCCAAAGGTTTGGGTCACTGGTTCAGGCCCTACGGACACCGTATGTGAATTTAATTGTTTGATGTGTTGTTCTATTTTATTATTATTTTTACTACATTTTTCTTAACAACGATTACCTAAATTGTTAAGTAAAATTACCAAAAAATAAAAACAAATTAAGAGAAGCAGGCCAAAAGGAAAGGTACAAACATAAAGTCCCATGCAAGGTACCCTCCTATGCTACGAGGGTTTTCTCCGGGTACTCCGGTTTCCTCCCTCCTTATAAATAATCATGTGAGCTAATCTATAGTCACCCCAGTGTTGTTAACACAGGTAATCTATAGTCACCTCAGTGTTGTTAACACAGGTAATCTATAGTCACCCTAGTGTTGTTAACACAGGTAATCTATAGTCACCCCAGTGTTGTTAACACAGGTAATCTATAGTCACCCTAGTGTTGTTAACACAGGTAATCTATAGTCACCCCAGTGTTGTTAACACAGGTAATCTATAGTCACCCTAGTGTTGTTAACACAGGTAATCTAGTCACCCTAGTGTTGTTAACACAGGTAATTTATAGTCACCCTAGTGTTGTTAACACAGGTAATCTAGTCACCCCAGTGTTGTTAACACAGGTAATCTATAGTCACCCTAGTGTTGTTAACACAGGTAATCTATAGTCACCCCAGTGTTGTTAACACAGGTAATCTATAGTCACCCTAGTGTTGTTAACACAGGTAATTTATAGTCACCCTAGTGTTGTTAACACAGGTAATCTAGTCACCCCAGTGTTGTTAACACAGGTAATCTACAGTCACCCTAGTGTTGTTAACACAGGTAATTTATAGTCACCCTAGTGTTGTTAACACAGGTAATCTAGTCACCCCAGTGTTGTTAACACAGGTAATCTATAGTCACCCTAGTGTTGTTAACACAGGTAATTTATAGTCACCCTAGTGTTGTTAACACAGGTAATCTAGTCACCCCAGTGTTGTTAACACAGGTAATCTAGTCACCCCAGTGTTGTTAACACAGGTAATCTATAGTCACCCCAGTGTTTTCCATTCCAATAATTGTATATTTTTGCAATTGAGTGTATATAATATTATACATATATATAAATAAGTAATAAACAGTTTCTCTGTATGTTCTGGAAAATGCTCACTGAAGCTTTGATTCTTACTCTCATGGCCTGACAAATGAAGCAAAACTCCACTTGTAATCCTTTTCCTCCAAGCTTAAAGTCTTCATCATCATCTTTTACTAAGAGAAGATTTAGGGCTTTAAAGTCATTGCAAAAAAAAATGTTATGATATAATATATTGTGCAGCAAGTAGTAAATCAAATAATATATTAATGTAGAACAATATATGATGCTTGCAAGCATACTTGCACTCAGTAGATTTTTTATAATCGTTATCTTAAAAAAATCAGGTACCATGGGTGGTGTAGTGGTTTACTGCTCACCTCTCACCACTGTGGTCCATATTTGAGCTCGGCTGGGGATCATAATTATGTGAGATGAGTTTGTTTTATTTTAAGTTTGCAAGAATTAATAATTTAATATTCTGATTCAAGTAGATTACCTCTGAATGAAACATCATAACATTTCCCATCAACTTTGATTCCATTTCTTTTAATGGTATCTTTTTTCTTTATTGAGCTTGGCAATAAGGCTTTTCAGTGTCTTCTTAAAATGGACACACATGATAGTATATTCAAAAAAAAAAAAAAAATTCTAACCTTTTCCTCTGGTAACTTTGATTACACAATCTTTGCTACAAGACAACTTTATCATATAAAAGCCCACTTCTGAGATATGATTTATTTGTTTGTCACACACAATAAAAATATAATCATAATAATAATAATAATCTTTTTTCATTGTACAAAGCACATACCCAAATTATTGTGCTGCAGCTTGTACAACCAAAAGCAACATATACTCAAAAATAAACTTAACACTGAAGTTTTCAAGTGAAAGGATTTTAAGAGTCTTACATGATATGATGGACACTAAAATACTGGTATATGCCAGTACTTATAAGACAGTGGTAGATACTCACCTCTCCTCTTTGCAATTAGCTATCGCAAGTGGAAAAAATAATTTAGAACAGTGGTTTGACCAATGAACAGTACTTACAGATATAAAACCAACTAAGACTTGGTTTCATCCTAAAGCAGAAAAAAATAAGATTTCAATGAAACTCTACCTGACAAACTCATGTGGCTGAACAGTGGTAGAGGCAATTGGCTTAATATATTCTGAATAACAACATGATAACACTCAAATATCTGATTAAACGTTGCTGGTAATTCCAAACAGTAGTTCTATCTCACTCAGATATGTTGAACAGTGGGGCACAAGTTATCCAGTGTTAAGTTTCAATGGTCACGTAATACTCTTTCCTAAGAATTAATATATATGATTACATAATATTGAACATAATTGTTTTATGTAATCAAAATACTCTATCATACCACCAAATGGCCTGCCATCTAGCTTCAAATTAAATTGAAGATGCTGGCTCTGGTGACCATGTAGCCGCAGCTACCTTGCTTGCCAGCAAACAACAGGTTCTAGTTCTACTTAATATCCAGGGATTTCCTCATTTCCCTCACCACAGTTGGATTGACAGCAAAAAGGTTTTGGAACACCAGACTTTTAATGGCTTTCATGCTATTTTTCGACAAAAGCACTTGAGCCCTCTACAACATAAAAAAGAAAATACTTGTTAAGTTTCTTTTTAAAATCTTTAAACCTGTATTGGCTAACATTTACAAAATATCTATGTTACAGAAAAATCCATGGATGAACTCCTGAACTAGGATACTTATTCTTCTTCAATATAAGCTTATTAAATGGATAGTAAAATTTTTAGAATTCTTATTAAAAAATAAAACTTACCCCATTATACCGGTATGTTCGATCCGTCGATGTTTCGATCCAAGATTCTTCGATCCGTTCAAGTAAGATTCGATCCGTCATCTGTATAAATTCTTTTAGATACGCAGAGAATGTCATTTTGGCGGGATAAAACTTGCCTGGTTAATCACATTTGTAACCTCTAAAAATTCCTCTGATTTCAGGAAATTTGATTCGTTCAGGTTCTTTCGACGTAAATTCCCCGAGACTAAAGCAAAAAAAGTCCCAACATATACTCTATCTGCTGTAGCTTTAACCCCAAAGTTGAAAAGCTTCGTGGAGATCGGTCCGCCATCTTTGTCTCGTAAGTCCCTTACAAAGCATGAACATATTTCGTCTGGAAAAAGGTTAAATATATCTCTTTGGCAAAACTTGTTCGGCGACACAGACGAGTTGAGAGAGCGTACCAGTTCTTGTTGGGATTGAACAGATTGTACTGAAGGCATATTTAGCCGAAGACTACATCCTCCCTTGCCGACATCTGGAACAACAACTTCAGTAATCTTAAGCTTAAATTTCGAGTTTACCGCGTAAAAACTCGTGGCTGCCTTATAAGGCTTAATCCAATGTATTTTGAGCTTCGTCATGATCAATATTTTATGTCAACACGACAACACTTTTCTGATTACCTTAACACCACAACCACACTTCGTTCTCCCAGTTCTAATAACTCAAGGCGTTGATGAAATTAACTCGTTTGTCATTATGCGGTTATTACCATAGCAACATTGGTATCACACTGATCGCAATAAAATTAGGCTTGCGGCTTGTTATGGCACCATCATCATCACCACCACCATCATCATCATCATCATCATCACCATCATCATCACCATCATCATCACCATCATCATCATCACCATCATCATCATCACCACCACCATCATCATCATCATCATCACCATCATCATCATCACCATTATCACCATCATCATCATCACCAACACCATCATCGTCATCATCATCATCATCATCAAGCCAAAATCCACTAATACAATAGACAATAAGCCCCCCTTCTTTTCTTCTCCAGGTCGCTTTTCTCTCATGCTTGTCTACAAGGAAAGAAAAACTGATTTTGGATACTTGGCATGCAAAGTTGCTGACATTTTTTCAACAGTAGTCAAGGAGTACACTGAAACTAGCAGTAGCAACCGAGACAAGGGCCATCAAAGGCACTTGTGGGACCTTGTGGCCCTTTATCTTGATGGCACACAGGAAGTGTTTGAAAATAAGAACAAGCAGGATTTATCGGAGACAAAGTTGCTTGGTATGTAAGCTTGGGGAGGGGATAGAACAGGGTTCATGTGGGAAACATACCATAACCCTAATCGTGAAATTTGACACATGACGTTTTTACTAGCCTCTTGCTCAATAGAACTTTCCTTAGTTTGCTTGATTGACCATGAAACAATGGCTCCAAGTTGAGGTTGGACTTGATGTGTTCATACATTTACTGTATTTTATCAAGACCAACCTCGACTTGGTGCCTTTGTTTATTAGTCACTCAAGTGAGTTTGGTAAAGGTCTATTCGCTCCAAGAATCTTTTCATAACATATACTGTTTTCAAAAACTTCACTCCCTTTCCAATGATTTGTTTATTTGCTGTGCTGTTTTATGTGTAATGCAGGGTAGTGATGCAGGCTTTAAAATAACAGTTGGTCAGTCACCAGTCATGATGACCAGGGGCGGATCCAGGAATTTTCAAAAGGGGGGGCCGGACAGGATCAAATTAGGGGCGTAGCGTGGCCATTTTGATAAGACACCTAAAAAATCGCCGAAGCAAAAAAAAAAAAAAACAACAACGTGGCGCACTACAATGTTGACACTGTTCCATAAATTATTACCAAGTTGTAACACATTAATTTTAAAAGGGGGGGCCGGATAGGATCAAATTAAAAAATAAAATAAATTTCCTTAATGCATGAGGCAGTAGTAAAACAAAAAAAAAAAAAACCGGCAGCTAAAGAGGGGGCCGCGGCCCCCCCAGCCCCCCCCTAAATCCGCCCCTGATGACTGGCCAAATTAGATTCAGCTTGGTCATTTCTCATTTCTGGCTCAACGTTACTGGTCAAAATGACTGCCAAGGCAACGATTTGACAATTTCCAATTCTTGAAGGACATTGTCTGTTGACCAGCTGTTATTTCAAGGCCTCTGATGCCTCCATTTTTTGTCCCCCAACCAACATATTTAAGAAAGTCTCTGATTTCTTTTACAGAAAGTGAAGGATTTAATTGCCTCTTCACCAGCTGTCGAGAAAACGAGCTTCGTTATCTGCTCGGGTTTGTACAATCGATACTCAATGCCACACGGTAAGAAAGTCTCTAGTCTTCATTTATTTAGACCCTTCATTTCATTTCATTTCACACTAGATAGATAAACCTCTATAAAGATAAAAGCCTTTGCTTAGAGAGTACTCATTTTTTTACCTTTAGGCCACATGGCTCAGATGGAATAAGTAGTCAAGAATCCCGACCAGGTAACAGAAAAAAAGAGTATATATGTGTGACAATATTTTTTTGTTTTATTATTATTATTATTATAAATTGTTATTACTTAATTATCAATTATTAATTATTATCATTAATAAATTGTGATTATTAATTATCATATATGATTAGTATAATTTTAGACTTGAATATAGAGTTTCGCGCACTGTGATTGGTCAAGTAACCAGTGATTATGAGACTGGCCCCAAAATGTCCATTAATTCAGTTTGGTATATTATCTCACATTTCAGACATTGTGGGTTCCCTGTGGAAGCACATGTTTCCCCATCTTCAGAAACTGGCTCGAGATCGTACTGTGGTGACGTCATTACCCATCATCCTCGCTGATACTATGGCAGGATTTGCTCTCCTATCCCTGGACAGGTAATGTTTTACTCCATTCTACGCTGCAATAGGACATTTGCATGATGGCGTCATTTGACCACCACTTCCAGAATGCTTCGCGAATTTTCTTTCATATTCAAATTTGTATTTCCTCATAAGAATAGTAAGTCAATTGGTGCTAATGAACTGAACAAAAGAAAGTGTGCAAGGGATTCTGGTAGTAGAGGCTAATGACGCCATCATGGAAATATCCTATTTCAGAGTTTAACTTTATTGAATTTTTTCTCTGAGTTTCCTTTACTTTGCAGAAGATTGAGCAATGACCCCCAACCCCCACCCCCTGTCTTTTCATTTTGTCTTCTTTAATGATTTCTTTTCCCTCACACAGACTTTCTAAAAGAACACCGGAGACCCCTGGCACATCATGTTTGAGTATTATAAGAGAATATGGCACTGAAGATGAACTACCTGCAAGGTTAGTCCAAGTCAGTCCAAGACTATATTTTTATCACATAAGGACAAGCTGGACCTGGTAATAGGCTTAAACAACCCGAACAATAGCACATGACGGGCAGTGTTTGTCTGTCATTGTAGGCTGGTAATAAGATTCATGAGATTCATTCAACTGATTAATACCAAGCAATAGAATACTCTCTGGTTGATAGCACATGACGGGCAGTGTTTGTCTGTCATTGTAGGCTGGTAATAAGATTCATTCAGCTTATTAATAACAAGAAACTTTCTTTAAAAAAAAACTGAAAATAAGATTGAAATTGAAAATGTCTTACTTTTTCTCACACGCTGTAACCTATTCTTGCAGTTTCAGTTGTCGGTTTCTATGTCATGTGATTCCAGCGCCTGGAGTTCCTGATCTCTTGGAGGCAGAATCCTTACAGACACATGTGATCCACACATGGTTTCGATGTTTGCTACAACTGTCCCCATCAACTGATAACTGTGCTGCCCTAACCAGGTGAGCCCACAGGGAACACAACCTCAGTTGTTACATTGTAATTTTGCCAACATTGGGCTTCCTGTGGTAATCTCAGTCTTCATATGGTATAATCATAGAATAATGCGAGCATGTTCCATTTTCTCTTAGAGCTATTGCAAAGCTACCGGAAATGGAATGGCTGACAAAGGACCAGGTAAGTAAATTCAGTTTACCATCCATGATGTTACTTGCAGTCTACCATGGTTTTCCGCGTTTAACATCAGCACACGTAGTAAAAGATTTGTTACACAATTATAGATATCAACTTGTTCAGTAACTATCCTCTAGAAAACGACTGAAATCTTGCTCTCAAACCAACCCTTGCTAATTCAAACTGGTTAGAGCTGTGCTCTAGCCGGGTCATACATGGACTGTATAGTGGTTGCCAGAGGCGCCTTCTCATGCTTTCAGTTCGACCCTGTTGAGCTGCGCCACTGTTGTACTTGTGGTGGTGATTAGCGATGACAAGTTTTTATTTTTTGTTTGTTTGTTTGTTGTTCAGGCAGGTTTGGCATCGAGTAGTAACAGTGAGAACACACTGAAGCTGTTCATCATGTCAGTAGGAAGCCACAACACAACCCTGGTGAGTCTATGGGGAGAGGGTTTGAGATAATCATGATGATCATAGATGATGATGATGATGATGATGATGATGACAATGATAGTTGTGGTGAAGATAGAACATGTTGATGGTCAAGATAGTAGTGATGATGATGATACATGATGATGATGATAATAATGATGATGATACATGATGATGATGATACATGATGATGATGATACATGATGATGATGGATGATGATGATACATGATGATGATGATACATGGTGATGATGATGATACATGATGATGATGATACATGATGATGATACATGATGATGATGATGATGATAATAATGATGATGATACATGATGATGATGATACATTATGATGATATATGATGATGATGATGATAATGCATGATGATGATAATGCATGATAATGGTACATGATAATGATTCATAAAGTAGGTGATGATGATGAAGATGCCAGTAAAGAATAGATTAGTACGGTGTTGATAGAAATGATCACACATGATGATGGTGGTGATGGTAGTGAAGATGATGAAGATGATACATGATGTTCATGATGCTAATACACAAAATTGATGGTGATGATGTTGACATTGAGTGAAGATGATAGTTATCATCATAACAATCTTTTTCTTTTAGACCAAGTTTGACGAGGTTATTCAATTTCGTGAGCGAACTCAGATATACTTTGGTGACGTAGCAAAATACATCGATTCGTTCATCAGTAATGGTGGCCCACAAGACTCTTTGAGGTAATGGATGGTTGTGTACAATAAATGACACGAGGAAGAAGAAAGGTGATATTGGTGCTGTTGATGACGGTGACAATAATAATTAAAGGAAGATGATAATGATGAAAGTGCTGATGACACAGATGATGATGATAGTCATGATGATGATGGTGATGGTGATGATAGTCATGATGATGATGGTGATGATGATGATAGTCATGATGATGATGGTGATGATGATGATGATGATAGTCATGATGATGATGGTGATGATTATGATGTTGGTGATGATGATGATAGTGATGATGCTGATATTGATGATGATGGTGTTGGTGATGATAGTGATGATAGTGATGATGATGATGATGATGATAGTGATGGTGCTGGTGGTGATGATAGTGATGATTATGATGATGATTGATGATTGGGTCATTATAATGGAGTTAATGGCGACAATAATGAAAGATGATCTGATGAATCGTTTGTACACTTTTCTATTTCCTCCAGACTAGCCTACTCAGTATCTGGTCTGCTCTTCAAACATTGTTATAAAATCATTTACAGCAAGGTGAAGTATAGATTTGACTTTGAAACGGTACGGGCACGGTACAGATGAGCATTCTTTGTACCAATGATGGCGCGCAACACAATTTCTTATCCAATCAGAATACTTGGACACGGTCATGGTCATACTTGGGTTTTTTAAGTTTACAAGATCTGAACCTTAAAAGTTGTTTTGATTTCCCCACTACAGACCCAGCCACACTGCCTGTTACCAAGGTTACTGGATCAGCTGATAGTCCCGTTGCATAGCAACAAGAAGGCCATGCTTCCCGTGGTCCTTCAATGCGTCAAAGCGTATTTACATTGGGTGAGTTTGAAGAGGGGATTGGTAAGACCTTCAAAAAAAACTTCAAATTTTATCGATATCCTGAAACAACCTCTGGGCTGATCTAAGTCAGGGCATGGCTAACTCTCAGATAGAACCCTGAAACAACCTCTGGGCTGATCAAAGTCATGGCACGGCTAACTCTCAGATAGAACCCTGAAACAACCTCTGGGCTGATCTAAGTCAGGGCATGGCTAACTCACAGATTGAACCCTGAAACAACCTCTGGGCTGATCTAAGTCAGGGCATGGCTAACTCACAGATTGAACCCTGAAACAACCTCTGGGCTGATCTAAGTCAGGGCATGGCTAACTCATAGATTGAACCCTGAAACAACCTCTGGGCTGATCTAAGTCAGGGCATGGCTAACTCACAGATCGATACCCTGAAACAACCTCTGGGCTGATCTAAGTCAGGGCATGACTAACTCACAGATCGAACCCTGAAACAACCTCTGGGCTGATCTAAGTCAGGGCATGACTAACTCACAGATCGAACCCTGAAACAACCTCTGGGCTGATCTAAGTCAGGGCATGACTAACTCACAGATCGAACCCTGAAACAACCTCTGGGCTGATCTAAGTCAGGGCATGACTAACTCACAGATCGAACCCTGAAACAACCTCTGGACTGATCTAAGTCAGGGCATGGCTAACTCACAGATTGAACCCTGAAACAACCTCTGGGCTGATCTAAGTCAGGGCATGGCTAACTCACAGATTGAACCCTGAAACAACCTCTGGGCTGATCTAAGTCAGGGCATGGGTAACTCACAGATCGGAATTGGAATTTAGCATGTTAGTTTTAGAGAGGGAGAAAAACTCTCGAATCAATGGAGAGACCTAACAAACTATACTCACATGTGATGCTGAGTCCAAATCTCATAAAACGACAATGACAAATTTTAATTCATTAAATTCTTTGAAAGTAAAAAGTTATTAACGTCGTATTCAATCCAAAGTTTCGTGATATAAAATGGTCGATAATTATGGAAGTCTTAAGAGAACGTTAACATCTGCTTCATAATAAACACTAATCAGGGAAGGAGAAACCACAGATGTTGGGACAATAGAATTATTATTTAGAAAGTTAACAATTACTGAAGGAACAATGGAACAATAAAATTTAGAATTAATTATCCTTGTTTCACGAGGGTAGCACTTTAATAGCCGGTGGCTAACAGACCTGTGGACCTCAATCCATGATCGAACTGGAATTTAAAAGTTGATTTTTGTGAAGGAAGAAATAAATTTATTTATTTATTTATTCTATTCTATTTTATTTTTTTTAGTTTTTGCAGGGTTTGTCTTACCTGGATTTCAGACGAGATGATTTCATTAAACGAAAAATCCGTCAAATATTTGGAAAATATTTTCATCCACTTTGTCAGGTAAAACTAGCGATCTTGTTCACGCCATTTCTGGGAGTTTTCCTCTTCACGATTTGTAAAGTATTAAGATTGCTCTGAAAACACAGGAAGCCCAGTATAAGTTATTCTGTTTTTTGGATTTTTAGAAATCACAAGCTGCAGCCAGTCAGCCGGGGAATGTAGCAGTGAAAAACCCATTCCTAGTAAGGACAAATTCTGATTGTGTGAAGTTTCTATTGATCCATCCCATCTATTTAATCTATTCCATTCATCCACCCATCCAACCATTGATTCATCCACCCATCCCATCCATCCAATCATATTTATTCATCTACCCATCCTATCCATCCATCCCATTTATTCATCTACCCATCCCATCCATCCCATTCATTCATTCATCCACCCATCCATCCATCCATCTGTCCATGTACTCCTTCCATCCATCCATCTGTCAATTGATCCATTTTCCTTCCTTCCATCCTATCCCATTCATTTACCCATTCACTATGTTTATTCTGCGCAGGTTATACTGAAGGGCTCGTTAATGGCCGAACCTACTCTAGATGCGAGGTAGCTAAAAAAAATCTAGTCCACTTTGCATTTATTACTCTTATTATTAATCTGCTCTTCCCAACATCCTAATTCCTTCCCTTTTAATTCTTTCAGCGATTTTCGCCAGTTTACAGTTGAAATCATTGCAGATTCGTTTCTACAGTTGCCACAGCCACCACAGAACCTTACATCGGTAAAACTAGGGTTTTGACAATTTGTAGAGATTTCGCATAAACGAGAATAGTAAGCAGATAGAGACATAATGAGGTTTTTTCTCCTTCTGCAGACGCTTTACTTTCTCGTTCAGCTGTTCAAAAGAACTCAGTCTTCAAGAGAAACAGCAAGGTATTGTTATCATTCATCAAAGTAATTATTATCACTGTCATCATCATCATTACCATTATCATGCATCGTCATTATCATCACCATCATTACAATGAATGTCACCAACATCATCATCATCATCATCCTCACCATCAAACTATTCCCCAATCCCAATGAACAATAAACAAACTCCTATCAATTCTTCATTCTGTATTCATCACTTCTCTCTCTACTCAGGAACACGCCGTGTCTTCTTGCACCAGTGTTGGGATGTCTTCTGGCATGTAATGCTCGCTCACCAGCCAACGAACCACCCAACATACGAAGACAAGGTAGGTTATGGCTTTTTAGTCGTGATTTTCAGTTGATCTTACGGTGAGGTAGTTCTTGTAATGCAGTCGTGAAATGATAAAGGTATGTCGTATTTTTAACGAAATCGTTTACCTTATTGGTCGTTTGTTTCCATAGCAACTGATATTCTTACGCTGATGATTGAAAGCTGTAAGGATCCGCTGGACTCGAATTATCGGTTAGTAAAATAAAAGACCAGTTATTTACCCCTTCCTTCCTTCCTTCCTTCCTTCCTTCCATTTCTTCCTTCCATTCCTTCCTTCCTTCCATTCCTTCCATTCATTATGCACTATTTTATATTTCCTTTCAGAAATACCTTGCTACCAAACATGAGAAACTTCGTATTCAACAACTTGCAACAGTTCCAGGTTTGTTCGGTCGTTTATCTGATGTTTTTTCCTCAACGGTAAAGCCTCTATTAAGCGACCAACCTATATTTATCGGCCAGTTGTCAAAGTCCCAAAGAGAAGGTCGATATTATTCTTACCTTGCATTAATGGCAAACTTGTCTTATTTGTTTTCCAGGGACTCGTATTCAAAACCTTTGAACCGCTGACCATCCTTGACGCAGACATTGTAGCCGATCTGATCCCAGCCTTTAAGCAATCCATAACACAAAGCGAACAGAAGCGAGGAGTAGGTTCAGATTCACAGCTCAGAACTGCACTTAGGAATTTACTTCAACGTATTGGAAAAGCTCACGAAGTAGAGATGCATTAACAGAAATTCGTTTTATGGGTACCCTGTGGTTTTTGTCCAAAGTTCTAATACTTTCAGGTGCAGGTTAAATCATTGAGAACATTTTCTTGGTGGTTTTTGTAATTGTAAGCAGCTGGACCCGGAAATACGTCACAACTTAAAAGCTGCATTCAAGCTGTGTGATTGGGTAGAATCGTATACGCGTTGTCATGTGATTGGCTCAGAGAGAATGCCATTTGAAAGTCACGAAAAAAGGAACGATTAAAAGGAAGGAAAGACAGACAGATAGACAAACAGACAGAAAAACAGATAGATGGATGGATGGATGGATGGATGGATGGATGGATGGATGGATGGATGGATGGATGGATGGATGGATGGATGGATGGATGGATGGATGGATGGATGGATGGATGGATGGATGGATGGATGGATGGATAGAAAGAAAGTGAACATAATGGGAAGTTCTGGCAATGTCTTGGTGCCTTTGTATAAACTTTGTAAAATACTGTACATAGAATATGACATACAAACTAAATAAAATTTGAAATATATTATCAAGTGTAAAAAACCCTAAATTCTTCATACGTTTTTGTCATTCACTTGAATGAGTTACAACAGGTGTGCGTCAAAGAGACTTAAACCAACCTTCCATAAAAAATGAATTATCGAATACAGGTACACCGCTATTGAATACGATATGAGAATTTTTCATATTGTAACTTATTCTGAAAAGGGTTTTTGACTTGAAACACAATTTATAAGCACATGAAACACTAAAAAAGACATGGACACAATATTCAATCCATAACGCCAATATCGAGTTAAAAATTTCAGTTAAGAGTTTTTTTAAAGTAGGGAATATATAAACTGTGTCCTTGGGTAATTTTTCCTTACGAGAAAGTGGTTGATTGATCTCCATTGTTTAGTCCTGGCGTTGTAAGTGTTAGCTAGAGAAGGGATATGGACAAGTTGTCGAACATCTGTCTTTCCTAATGGTATATATAATTAGCTTTCACATGAAAGAAAAGAGTTCTAACTATTCAGAAGTAGAGTTACAATCTTGATGGTAATGCCTTCAATGATTTTGTTTATTCTGTTGTTTGCTTGTTTTTTTTTTTTTTTTTGTTTTTGTGTTTTTTTTCTTCGTTGTGTGTGTTTGTTTTTTCATCTTTCTTTTATTCATCTTTCTTTCATATTTTTGCCACTATTTTTCCAAGAGTTGTGATGTTAAAAAATGAATAATTTGTTAAAATTAACCCTTACGACAGTCCAACACGTAATACCCAGCTGTTCCCAAAAAATTACAAGCCTAGATAATTTATTTTTCAAGTCATGTCATCTACACCATTAATGCCTTTTAACTCCATTAACGACTCCCAACCATTTCTCGTATATGTCTTTGTTGAGACGGTAACTCTGATGGCTGATTGGATAATGTTCGTATTCTTGCTTTTTGATTGGTTCAGAAGGAAACCTTGCGTTTTTACATTATAAAATTTATTTTTTTGGGATGAAAATATTCCACTCTATATTGATCCTGCAATAAGGTAATCTAAGATATTTTGTAGGTTTTCAAAGGCAAATAAATTACAAACGTGAAGCAATTTTTTTCTTTGATTCTTTCGTGTACTTCCGCTTTTTAGGGTGTCGCGCCACCTTAATTTTCACTTAGCAACCACTTGACATGCAGATGGTTATAAATATGTAGGCCATTATTGTTAACAGGAACTTGTATTTTTTCCGAATTATTCGTGTTTTATCACCATTGTGCTCCCACCATGAACAGCGTAGGCTCTCTCCTCTCTCCAATCTTAGTTTTATTGATCTTCAAATCTTTAATCACAGTAAATTTGGCCGAAAATGACGACCCATCGACATGGTCTGGCCATCTGGAACCATTAGGCTCTCGAAACGAAAAACTATTTCTCGAAACTGTTCACAACTTCCCTTCACCCCAAGAATTCTTCTCAAAATACATTAGTACGATTACTCCTCTTCTTATTAAAGGAGGAGCAAAGCTTTCCCCGGCTTTTTCAAAGTGGACAGACGAGTATTTCAAGTCGTTGCCTGAATCAAAAGAATACAAGGTCTTCGCTGAGCAGGGAAAGAAAGAAAACAGAACCAATCCTGGTGAAGATGTGGCTTTTTATGACTTCGTAGACACGTATAGGAAGAAGGATATTTATATGGTTCATGGGGTCTTACCGTTTCTCCAGTAAGTAAACTTATGTACAAAGACTGTCCTTTATGCAACTCCTCAGCTGTCCTTACTATATAAGCACTTTTAAGTTCGTGCAGTTTGACACGATTTTTTTACTTATTTCCTTTAAATTAACTTGAATAAAAAAGTGACCTCTAGGCTTCTTCAGTTTAATTAAGAATATCAATGAAATTGTTTATTAATTTGAACTGTCATAGAAAATATGAATTTCAAAGATGGCTCAAATAATTCTTATGACCTCCCTCTATTCCCTTGGTAACAAATTTTATCAAGTTATGCATTTATAAAGTTTAAAATATTTTTGTTCAATTTCGCCAGGAAAGATGTTCTTTTACCTCCGTCACTACAATGCGAGGATATCACTAACAATCTGCTAGTAGATACTGTAAGTAACAGACCTCTATACTCTTACCTGGGGGAGGGGGGGGACTCCCATATTTAGAGGTGTGGGGAAGCTTATGGAAATTTTGAAAACGACCCCCAAAAGGTACCAAGATTCTCATTCTTGTAGCCATAACAATTGCTAGTTTCTCCCCTAAATGGTATCAAATGATGCTAATTTTACAGCATTTCAGTCAGCTAGGCTCGGCGTCATATGTGAGTAGAGTTGTTTGTTGATTCTCTCCTGTGCATTGAGGGTTTTTCTCCAGTTTTTCCTCCCTCCACAAAAATCAACTTCTAAATTCTAACTCAATCTATTGGTTGCCTTGTAATGGTTTCTAGACCCGTTACGCCCAGTTCTACCTCCTAGTGTTGAAGTTGAATGAATTCATAATGTGTCAAAATTACTATAAATAAGTATTACATCTCTTAGATCTTGTTTTTCAGGTCATGTGGTTTAGCAGTGGAGGAACAAAGTCAGTTCTTCATAACGATGATGTCGACAATATCAACTGTTTATTTAGTGGCACCAAAGAATTACTATTCATTGACTATAAAAAGTACAATAAAAAGGTAGGTCATGATCATGAGGTTTTAATAGAAATAGGAAAAAGAATGGGGGTGGGGGTGGGTGCAACCAAGACCAAAGTGGACCACATGGCTAAGCATCAAAGCGCACTGTGATCGGTCAGTTAGTGTGCATGTGCACATGTACAGTACACCTGATAAAAACTAAAATGATTTTCATTTTCTTTTTTTTCTGTGTGAAAACTTTTAGGTAACCATGGACCATCCCTCAGGAGGTTACTCAGGAGTAGATGTCGATAGGTATATTACTGATCTTCGTATTGAATTATGATTTCTAGTTACTTGAATGTACTCTGATTGGTCAAGAACTATGCTGTATAAGTCTATAATTTATTCCTCAAGTCTGGTTTGCAAGGAAATTTTTAAACAAGCATTGAAAACATCACAATTTTCCTCTTTCTAAAGGCTGGTTTTCACTAGCGACACAAGCAGACAAAACTCCAAGCTAGTGCATGTTCTTACCACGAAAATAAGCTACGCAAATGCAAGCGCAAGAGAACAAAAAACATTTTCTTGTTGGCTTGCACTTGTGCCCATGCTTGCATCTGTTTGTGTTGCTAAAGAGAATCCAGCTTAAATAATAATTATAAAAGCAATCTTCCCTATATCTCATAAGTGTCAATTCATGATTTTTAGGGTTGATTTTGTAAAGTACCCAGGACTGCGAGATGTTCAGGTCTATAATGTTACCATGGAAGCAGGGGACTGTTTATTTATACCATATAAATGGTGAGGCTATGTTGTCCTGGATTTTTTTTTTTTTTTCATTATTCTATTTTTTTCATTTCCTTTTTTCTTCTTATTCGTCTTCTTTTTTGTTGTTCAAACTTGGGTATCAAATTTTGTCTGTTTTTTTCCTTGTATCCCTTTTTTATTTGTAATCTTTTCTATTTGTTTTCTTTTCTTCATTTTTCTTCTACTTCTCATTCATCTTTTGAACTCTTTTATTCTCACTTATTTTTCTTCTCTTTTCTTTTCTTCATTTTTTCACCATTTTACTTTCTTATTTTCTCTTTTCTTTCGTTCTTTCTTATTATTTCCCTTTCATTTCACTCTTTTCTTATTTATTTTCTTCCATTCACTTCCATCCTTTTTAGGTTTCACCAAGTCAGATCCTATGATCGCAATATTGCTGTCAATGTCTGGTTCACACACAAGCCAGGCTTCAAACCTAAGAAATGTGATCTTTACTCAAGCAAAGAACCTCAAACACTAGACAAATTCAAGTTTTCAGTACTAGAAGCACAAGCTAAAGGAGAAGAACAAGGACCAGTTGATTTAATGTAAGTCAACATTTAAAATATACACTAACCAACATTTGAGAAAACCTTTCGAATTTTATCATTGATACCCTGAAACAACCACTGCACTGTTTGGATTTAGCTCGTTAGGTCTTGTGAAGGCAGGAAAATTAGAGAATCTGGAGGAAAAACCCTCTTAACATGGGAGAGACCTAACTTGTTCTACTCACATGTGATGCAGAGATTTCATCTCTCTTTTTCTTATTTTGTATTTTTCATTTTTTTGCTTTAGGGAATATTTTTCGAGTTTTTTGAAAGAACTAGAAGATGATAAAATGACCTTAGAAATGTTTGTACAAAGGATGAAAAATGTAAGTACAAGTCTGAGGTAAATTGAGTGAAGTGCAAAGGTCGTAGTGATGACTACCTTTCCCTCCCCTCCCCCTTCACCTAGTGTAACACAGGTAGCCCAATTGAAGACTTTATTATGTAATCTCTCCATTATTATCTTCGGAGATACTGTTTTTATTAATCAAATATTCCTCTGTACTAGGATGACGTGTTAATGGGAAATGGAAAATACAAGTGGAATGAAAAATTTTCAAACGTTGTACAAAATGTAAGTAACACTTGAAATTCATGATGAGATCATTAAATTTTAATAACGTAACACATAACATGATGAGGAAAATAGGAATTAATTGGAAGAAGAACCATACTCATCCACTCTTCACCCCACATCCGACATTCAAACCTTCAAATGTTATTGATACCCTGAAACAACCTCTGGGCTGATCAAACAGCAGGGCATGGCTATGCTTATTTGCAGATTGAGTTGTCCCTTTCACAGTTCCCTGTGCAATCTTGAAAGATAGCCATGCCTTTCTATCAAAGTGAGACGAACGGTGAGCTTGCAATGATAGAGACCTTTTTTTAACACCTTGGACAATATTTTATTATTCACATGTCTCTATCATTGCAAGCTCCCCATTCATCTCGCTTCAATGCAAAGGCACAGCTACCTTTTGAGATAGTGCAGGGAACTGTGAAGGGGACTGTTGAAATAAGGGAGGAAAACCCAGAAAAAAACTCAAATCAAGGGGGAGACTCTACTCACATGTGATGCTGAGTCCAGGAATCAAACACAAACCCCCTCCTCCCCCCCCCCCCCCCAATCCCATGGGAGCCACTCATAGATATTTTTCAAATCATGTCTTTCAATATTATAGTTTCCATATTTTTGTTTCAGATGTTTGGTGCACTTGATTCCGATAAGGATGGTCTCTTCACTTCATCTGACATGGAGAAAGTTGTTGATGATAAGAAGGTGAATAGATCCTACCTTAGCATTTCAAAATCCTTCAATTTTAGAATTTATTATTCATCCAGCATTTCATGGAAGGGTATAGACCCCTTTCCCAAGATGTCAAAGCGGCTCAATTTGAAGGACAAAACAAAATAATTTCAATCTCCTGAGAATTGGAACCTATTGTTTTGTCCACCAAGTTGAGCTGTATTCCAACAAGCTGCATGATCGCGTCATTCGACCACCCCTACGAGAATGCTTCATGAATTTTCTTTCATATTCAAAGTCGTATTTCCTCATGAGAATAATATAATGAGAATAGTAAGACAATTGGTGCTAATGAACTGAACAAAAGAAAGTGTGCAAGGGATTCTGGTAGTAGAGTTTAATGTCACCATAATTCCTAAATCCCATCTTGTTGTCAGTTGGTGCCATAAAACCTTGACACATTGCATCTTGGGATAGCTTAGGGGGGAAGGTGTTCCATTTTATTGACTAATATTCCTACAATGTATTGTGCACGTGGATATAAACTGTGCATGACATAATGCCAGCACCCCAAACCCTTTAAAGGATTTTTATTGAATTGAAATTCAGTGAATATTGCAATGTATGATGGGAAAGAATATGGTACATTTTAGTGAAGCTCCCAAGGTGCATTGCACTTCGCGCATGACGTAAAATTAAAGGGCATCATGGGATACTTTGGGGGCAGAACATCAGGTTTGTGCATTGAACCGAATCCCAGTGCATTGCGCATGTCGATGAAAGCTTAAGTAGTCTAAAAATGTACTAAAAATTATATCTTTCTCATCGCTACGCCACCTGTGTTTCCCATGAGTTACTCTATCAACGGTATAAAAAATGTTCCTATTTATCATTGCTTTTTTAGTAAACAGTCACATATCAATATTGATTTTACATCCTGCATTTTTACAGGTTTTCGAGGATCTTGAAAACTTGGCAGCGGAGATCGAAGACTTGATTGAAGACCAAAATGAACCCAATTTAGCTAAAGACCAAGACAAGGCGACGGATGAAAAAAACACCGAAAAGCGAGACGAACTCTAGATTAATATCACGACATCTTACTTGCACATAATATAATTCTATTTAATTGTTTAGTTAAACGAGACTTACCATTAAAAAAAAAAACTTTGAAAGAAAACTAAAATAAAACCTTAGTCCAGTATTTTTCTTTAAGATTAAATAGATTATGATAATTCGCAATAAAATCAGCAAATATTCATAGAAGTATGAAATAAAAGATAAAACTTGAGTATGCAGATTAATTATAGATATATACTTGAATTAAATTTTACAACAATCTTGGAGTAAGACAAAACAATATTTAGATTATTGTCGTTAATGAGGAAGAAGCCACTTAAATGCTCGACAACAATCTCCGCTCAGTCGTTCTGGCTCTTTTTTGATATTTTTAAAGAGTGACCAAAAAGAAATGTAAAAAAAACAAACCTGGATACTGTCTCGAATTTTTTCCTCGTTATCTTATATGAAGTGTCCGTCTTTGACTTTTACTCAATTCAAGTTTGCGCATAAATGACGTCACAATTTTCAAAACGCATCCCACATGGAACAGAGTGACTGGATGATAAGTGATCAGCTATGAAAAAAAACTTATGGGGTAGGCCTGCCGCTGGTCATAGCAAGGGGCTAATCATTGCGTTTCAAATTCTTTAATCAAAAGGCAAGTAACCCCCTAAATATAAGTGGGGATCCTCAGTGTGCATGGGTGTTATAAAGTGGCTCGAGCTAGCTTGCTCTTTGCAGTTTTTCTGACAATACTTATGATTTCAAGTCGGCAATTTATCAGTACTTAATTCCTCATATTTTCAGTGTTTCAATATTTTATGCTTTTTCTCAATGGATCTTTAAATATTGCCTCTTTGGCAAAGTGACTCAAAGGACAAAAAAAAAAATAGAATAAGTTTTAGTTAAAACTAACGTTACCATGGTACTCTGATAAGTATTTATGTTTTCACCTGCTGATTTTAAGATAAATAAGGGTAAAATAATTCCAAAAATAAATATTAGTTTAGTCAAACAAACACGACTTTTCTTGCCAAATCTTGTGTGAAAACTGCAAGTACAGTAGTTTATTTCCCAACATTTATAAAAGATCAAATATATGGAACGCTTGACATGACGATACAATTCCAAAAAAATCTTTTTACGAATGCAATTTCTTCGTAAATTTCATTTTGCACTTGCTTGTTTTTGACCAACAAATGTTGTTTATTTTATTCATGCCAAAACCCAATTACGTGAAGGAAATATATCTTCAAAAATACTTATTAAATTGAATACGAAACCTAAAAAAACAACTGTTCCTATGTAGTAAAGACTTAAGCATGGAAAATCTTGGATAGAATCGATCGACTGACTAGATTTTTTTTTTTTTTTTTTACATTTAAGTTGGTATAAGCTTCAAGTTGTTAAATTGGTAAACCACTTTGCCACCGGCTTCTTTCGAAAACAATCAAAATGTTTTGATCTAGAAACAAAAGCAGTAGAAAATTTCATTGTCCAGAAGAAGAAAGTGAAATTCATTTTTAGTTGAACGATTTTAAATGAATGAATCAAATGTTTTTATTTTTTTCAGTTAACTTCGATTTCGGCTCAAAGATTAAGTTTGCTCTCTTATTTTGACATATTTTGCGTCGACTTGATTAGCTAACACATAAAAATAAAAAATATAGGACAAACAAACCGGAGATCTTAGCATAATTCATTTATCAAATTGACAAAGGTATTGAATTCAACAACATTTGTTTAACTATAAGATATAAAGATTTTCCCATTTCCTTATCAAATTTCACCTCGTCTATCCTTCCAGTTGTCTGACTGCGAAAATATAACCAAAAAAGTGCCAACTTATAGTGTAATTTATTACCATTTGAAATTGTATTGTCAACTTGCTTTCTATTCTAAATTCCCACTTCGATCGAGTGCTGAACATTTTTTCTTATATAACAGAAACCATTTCGGAATCTTTTTTCGACTTTATTATAGCTTGTAAAACATCGAATAGTCTGTCAGGGCTTACGTTCAGTTTTAGCAACTCCACAATATGTTCCACGACGTCCTGGTCAATAGATAATCCACTTGCAACAATAAGTTCGTATAATTTCTCTTCCTCACGTTTGGCAGGGTCTTGTTTCGTGCTTTCGGTTTTCATAGCTGTCAATGATTGCTTCAAATATTCGGCATCTGCTTTCAGAGTTTTAAGCTTGTCCAGCTTCTTTTCTCGTTGCGAGAACAAGCGGTCTCTTGTGCTTGGCACCTTCTTCTTCTGTTCCATTTCTTCAGTGTTAATTCTTTCAGCTCAAAAAAATAATAAGTTCGCAAACAATAAACTATACGGGAACCCAGTAGGAGTAAGCCGGAAAAGATTCAAAAGCAACGGCGATGAGCTCTCTATTTTCTATCTGCAACTGCTTCCCATAAATTTATGAGACAATCACCTTAAAAATAAACTAGAGGCACAATGAAAATTATGCTTACGTTGCCATAGCAATACAATGGGCTCTCATAAAACATTTTCATTGACAGTCAAATTTTCGATAAAAATAATTGCTATCAAAACGGGAGTTTTAATGGACATTTCGAATAACGAGTGATAAATTTAATCTAGACGATTAATTTAACCAAAACATCGTTCACAACGAACAGGTGCGGAAAGAACCGACAGGAGACCGATGTGGTCCGATAAACTATCGATTTCAGCAAAATCTCTTGTCTAAACTACTTGGCAATCGATCAATTGATGGTTAAACAAAATAAAATTTTCGTACACACCCACAAACAAACAAAACAACAACAAACAGTATTAAAGACAAACAACATTTGCAACCCGGCCAATCAGAGGCAGCGTAAGAAACTAAGAATCTGATCTACCCAATGACATGCCTTGTATTATTTTCCCGCCTTTTTCTGATACTGCATGGAAACGCGCGCACCTTCGCTTCATTCGGAACTGCAGCTCGAGGTACGAAGATATAAGAGAAAACTGCTCCCAAAAATGGCTCTAAAAATACTTAAATATTTCAAATGTAATGCTAGAAAACCACCCCAAAGAAAGGTAAGTTCTTAAAGAAAGCAAGTTATGAATTATTTACTTAGAAAGAGAAAGAATATTCGAGGTTTTTTCATGGTTTTTCAAGAGGCGATAGTACTGAGGTAGCAACTGTGAGCGCTACACCATCTTGGTTTCAAATACAAAACAAAAATCAACATTGGATATTCTTTGCTTTATTTTTGTCTATAATTACATCATTGTGGATGAAGTTGAATGGATTTTCTATGTAAAACCTTTTCTCATAATAAGAATATAAGCTTATAATTATTATAGTCTTCTATTCTTCTATTCTTCTATTCATAAAAAAATTAGGAAAAAAGTTCAGCTTTTTGGTCAGTTTTCATCATTTTGAGCTCAAAAATCATGTATTCATTCATATTACTGACATAAGATGCTTCAGGCTTCTGCAACTTTTACAACTTGTTTTCCTACATTGCCTCCAATCATCATTGAAACAAAAGCCTTTGCAGTGTTCTCCAGGCCAACTTCAACTGTCTCACGACTTTTGAGTTTCCCCTCTTGCACCCAGGTGACCAGCTGTTTCATTGCGCCAGGAATTTGTTCAGGATAATTCAGTATCATAAATCTTTCACGTGTGACGTTTTGTTTGGTTGCAATTTCTTGGACATCTGGGGGTAGTGGTGAGGGATATGGAAGATTTTTGTTGTACTGTGATATCTGGCCACACACTACAATGTGACTATCCTTGTTCATGAGACGAATAACCTACAAATTTACAAATTACAATTTACCTCAAATAACCAAACAACCTTGTTTACTAGCAAGTTTGGTATTGTAGAACAGGGTTTTGCATTGAGCAGTTAGGTGGCTGTAGACTTTCTGTAGACTCTGCATGGCCATGGGGCAAAGAGAGCCTGGCTAGACTTGCACAAGTTTTATTATTATGTTTGTTGAGTTTTGTGACTCTATTTCTCTAATCACAAAAATTCAGCCCACTTCCACACTTATAGACGTCAACTTCAAAACACTTGGCAGAAATCATTTAGATTCAGGCCCGTACCTAGGGGGGAGGAGGTGCACAGATGCACCCCCTACAGGCCCCAAAGACCTGACAATGCAAAACTGTCACATTTTTGCCTAGATTTGGTCCACTTAGGCCTCAGTTTCTCCCCCCACAAAAAGTCCTGGGTATGGTCCTAAGACATTAGACATCTATGTTCCACATGACATTTTTTAAAAACTCCACACGAGAGCTGTGATTTCTAAAATTATATCCCCAAGTCATCAGTATAACTATGAAATTTCCATACCTTTCCTATTCAAAAAATCTACCTTCTCAATCAAAACCATGTACCCATCAACCTTCAAGCATTTCTTACCTCCTCACTAATGGTACCACCAACATTGTCAAAGTACATGTCAACACCTTGTGGACAGCAAGATTTAAGAGCAGCACTCATGTCTTTGGTTGTCTTGTAGTTGATTGCTTCATCAAAACCTAATTCTTTGATGTATGCACACTTTTCATCAGTTCCACAAATACCAACAACTTTGCCACTTCCTAAGAGTTTTGCAATCTGAAAAAATGTCAATTTTAGTATAAAGTTAGTAAAAAAAAGTCTCACTTAAAGCTACACTAAAGACAGAATCCTCGTCAAACCATCTGTTGGGGAGGTATCGATATTTTCTGGAACTACACAATATACCCTCCTCAGACCCTCATGACCCCTTGGAAATACAAATCCCCCTCTGTTGGGGTAGTATGGATAATTTCTGGAACTACGCAGTATACCCTCCCCACCCCTTGGAAATACCAATCCCCCCCCCCCCTCTGGAAGTACACTGATGATGACGGTATAAACAATGAACCTACCTGCCCTGCTGCAACTCCACAAGCCCCTGCAGCACCACTCACAACAACAGTCTGATTACTACCTGCTACCAGGTGGCCTTTAACTTGTATCCCAACAAGAGAAGTCAGTCCAGTCAATCCACATAGACCTAGAGCAAGAGAGGGTTTCTCTTTGATTACTTGGTGTTCAATCTATGAATTAAATAAAGAGTTTATATTTAGTGTGGTAAAGACTATATGGCCATATGACAGTCATAATAGCTGTTAATGATTATGGTGGTGATGATTTGATGATGACGATGGTTAATCATGTCTATAATTTGATGATGATGACGATAGTGATAATGCTGGTGATAGTGATAATGGTCATGGTGGTGAAGTGATGATGATGATGACAAAGATTATGATGGTGGTCATAAGGATAACAAATCTTATTCTAGTCTGGTAATTTAAGGTAATGCGATCGCGCATTTTTTTTCCATGAATTTTTTTTAAATTTGGCACAAATATTCCTTTTGAGCTGTAGTGTGAAAATATGAAATAAAAAATGGGGGTACCCGAATCCGTTCGGAAGATATAAATTTTCAAAGACAATGCTTGCGGCCGTGTTTTCGGGGAAAATAAGACAAAGTAAACTAGAAGCTATCGTAGTCCATATGGCTTGAAGAAGTAGCATAAACGATTTCAAATGATACATACCTTAACACATTATGATTTAAACCCCAAAATTGTTCATTTTATTGTGTTCAGAATGAGTTCTCGATGTTTAAATGTCCAAAACAGTACATTTTGACTGTACTTTACTATCCGAATTTCCGGACATTTTCGCGATTTACTTAAAACTTAGTCGAATTATCTACCTTCATTTTTGGATATGTTATAGCTTTAGTAAACTTGGACTCACAGTGAAAAAATCAGGGTAGGTCACCGAGCAAGATTTTTAGATATTTCACGTTGAACGTGGAGAAAGGTCAAAATGTCTTATCCGCCATAGTTGAAAGAACTTGGCCACAGGAAACCCAATCACGAAAAAGTACTTTGAAAATCAACACTTCGTGAAATTACTAAATATTTAGTCGAATTACCTGCCTTCATTTTTTGATATATTGTAGCCTAAGTTGTTCTGGACTCACAGTAGAAAAATCAGGGTAGGTAACCGTGTAAAATGTTTAGATATTCAATAAAGCGCAGGAAAGATGCGCACGAATGCACGATCGCATTACCTTAAGATCACTGTATGTCATACATGATCTCAAAAAATCAACTTTCTCTCGTTATCAACTTCTAAATTTCAATTTATCTAACATCAAAAGCTGAAAAACATGAGCCTTTGGTTTAGGAGAACTCATCAATCACCCGTCACTCTCCAACGAAAATATATTAGGGATTTTTAACCTAATGCAATATGTATCTGCATGCTTTCAGGAAATGTTGATCCTATATCTCTTGCAGTAGTGTGGAAGACTTCAGGCATAAATCATAAAGGACAAGAGATATGATCAGGTATGTAAATCCTTTAAAATATATATTTTGAGGTATTCTAGCTTGTTGCATGTATGTTAAGCCCAAAATGCACTGATGGGCGAAAGATCACAACAATATGGACTTTTACCAAACCCTTTGTCTGCATGTCTTTGTGGCATAATTTCTGTGGCTGACATTATTTGCATATGAATATAATACATTTCAAGCTTGGTAAGCAACATACAACATGCAAAAAACCCTTCATCAACATTCGGACAAAGCTTTATATTACAATTATCTGCAGCAATTATCCTGCACACATAGTCTCAACGGTAAAACATAGAGAAAACTCATCACGTAATGCATTGAGATCAAGCAGCCTGCATTGCAAGCGGTTCTGCTTGGTTCCGGTCCAAGACGGGAACGCCTGCAATGTAAACAAAATTCAGTGCTGTACCTTTTGCAGTTGATCTTCGGCATTCAACAATACATAGTTCTGCCATGGCCACTTCATAGTCTTTACCATATCACCTTTCTTATAAGTCTCATTCTTACTCTCAACTACTACCCCTATCCCTCCACCAGTAGGAGGTTTAGCTAGGTCCCACTGCGGTATGTAAGATTTGGCATTCGGATTTTCTTCGTTCATACGACCTCGCATGTAAGGATCAACGGATAGATACAGGGTTTTAGCTACGATTTCTCCATCTTTGCACGTTATGGGCTCTGCTTTCTCATATACAAAGTTTTCTACAGAAGGAGGGTTAGTTTTCCCGGGTCGACTTTTGAGTATAACACGATACACTTCGTCCGCCATTTTCTCTCAATGTACAAAATGTCTAGGCCTGCAACGCATTCTGGGATAATTATATTTTATGGGGAGGGGAGGGGTAAAAACTGGAGTCTTCATAAAATCATAAAAGCTTTCAGAAAAATAAAATGCGTGCAATATTAAGTTAATTAATAATTATTACTATAATTATCATATGATATGAGTCAGCTGAGCGGCATTATATTCTCTAGCCAATCACGGACCGTTGTGATTTTTTATGGTCGGCAAATGTGCTCAAACCTTTTTTCTACCTGAAAAATATTAACAATTGAATCCAATACATTTTAAATCTGAGAAAAATGATATGTGATATTTCATCTGTGGTTTATCTAAAAACCACTTGAGAAATGATTTTCAAAACAAAGAGTGAAGGGCCACAGGTTTTGACCCACAATGCTTTGTGCCATTAGCTGTTCGCTCTGCTGGATTATCGGCATGTATGTCCCCCCCCCCCCCCCCCCCGGGGGCATGCATGGCATTGTCATCATCTTTGTTATATCGTGCGCAGAGGCGCGCAGTCGATAGTAGCCAGTTTACCTTGTGCAGGGACAAGTCAGTTGTTTTCCTTTCAGTCTCAGTAGTTTAGGCAAGCGACAGGCAAACGCTGGAGCGAGAATAAATAACCTGTGAACCCCCAGGGTATTTCAAAGCGTACGAGAGTCACACTACGAACTACTGCGTTTCCTTCTAGACCAAAATATACACCATCGTATCTTTGAATTTTTTATTAATTATAACGCATATTAAAATCGCAAAACAAAACTTGTTTTAAAAGGGTCCGAATCCAAATATATACGCCACGTTGTTTGTAATATTTTCCCTCGGAATCACTAAACAAGGTATATGAATGGAGAACGAACCGTAAACATGTGCGATAGCCATAATGATGGATTTTTACTGAGCTACAGTCTGAATATATTCTTCAAACAAGATACCAAATCGTTGAAAAAATAAATAAATTTAATGAAGTTACATAACCGACCTACTAAAAATCATTCATTTTTAGCAAAATTTATAGTTGAATTTACAAAATTTTGTTAAAACGACAAAGATTATCAGTAGCATATTTCAATAACGTATTTTTTTCAATAGAAAAAAACCTACATTAAGTCATCCTTTTATAAATTTCATTGCGTAATTTTTCTTTCTATTGATTTGGTTTTAAAAAAAACAACTTTAAAAACCAAAAAATTGCAAAAAATCGTTTAAAAATTGCAGGCATAAGTTGCTATAGCTTATGAAGTAATTTTGTTTCCAATTTTTGTTTAAAAACCTAGAATACAGGGCAGACCTTTTCTGCATTCACTTGAACGACCACGAAACAATGGCTCCTAGTCGAGGTTTAACCTTGACTTGATGTGTCCATACATTTACTGTACATGTATTTATCAAGTCTATCCTCAACTTCGAACCATTGTTTTGTTTAGCACTCAACAGCAAATTCGCGGGGGAAAAGTCTATTGCTATAAGAAACTAAGCATATGGGATACTATATGATCTATAGTAGCGGCTGTTGGAGTTTCCCCTCAGGCCTATAACGTAACAGCTTACGTACTATAGGATAAAAGTTAGTGTCATTAGCAGCCCTCTAGGCTTTTACAATTGAGTATAATAGGAAACACATTGACCAAAATATCGGAGCTGTCTTTAACATTCTTTAAAGATAATTTACCTAAAGCCAGTTCAATTATTTTTACCAAAGGCAACCGAATGCTTTGAAGCTAAAGATAGTTCTTTTGATAAAACTATCGTAGACTGGACGACGGCTGAGTCAGTAGTTATTATTCAGTTACTGTCTCTCTTGGTGGACTGGACGTAGGATTTCTGGATCTCACTAAACTCTAATGACTCTTTTATAAGAATATTTATCAAGTCATTGACTAAATGATTGCTACCATTCTATTATACTGATTCGAAAAATGATAGCAAAAACGAAGGATGTAAAATAGGGTTTTAGTAGCCAGGACGTTACGCCAAAATTTTGATGTCATCTCCAAACGTTGTCTACGTAAAGTTGAATCGCTCGAACGTAATCTTCATGAAAACAATTTTCTTGTTGATCGATACTCTAAAAATGATTTTAACGGCAGATAATTGAAATATTGATAGTCAGTTAATTACCGAGACAAAAGCAATCAAAAATATGCGAAGTAATTGAGTTTTATACATATCACTTCTTTTCGTCAAACAGTCTCCCCGCCTTTCCTCATTTCTCCGCCTTTTGTCTACAATGGCGGACAAGAACATCGCTGTGATTTCACTCTTCTGCCACGAAACCTAAACTACTCGCGTTTAAACGCACCTTTTGAATCTAAAAATACGTTTAATTTACTAAATAAATTTAATTTCTCTATGATTTGAAATATAACTATAGAAATAATCCTGCTTAAAGTTTTCGTGAAGACCGATGAGCAGAAATTTGGCGCCATTTTTAATTTGATGGCAAGCGCGGATCACGCTCCGACGAAATCATTCACTAAGCCGGTAAATTTTTGAGTCAGTTTTATTTTGTTTTTCTCATAAGTAGTTTAATTCTTTTATATAAAAAAAATATATTTGGCCTTACAACCTGCTTCCCATCGTTCCACAGGAACGTTAAGGGGGATTCAAAGTGGCTGAAGAGATAAACACGTTAGAAATATTCATTGGAATTTCTAAGCCGTCAGGTGATTTTTTATTGGCCATGACGTAATCTGATAAAGACAAGCATAGCACCTTTCTGTCAAAGAAATGGGGCCTAAAATGACATGTCAGGGCTACTTCCCCTCGGGTTCCGACGCTTTCCTTCGTAAATATCTTTCAATGTGTCGAGGTGTTTTAGACTCCATGACGAATGACATGAAGTGAATTGTCGTAAACCTTGGATAGCAACGGTTTTTGGAGACAATGATCACTGATATCAAGCATAGCGCGTTGTTTCCTATCTAGGTCATATTTTTCTTGCGGTTGATTGGACCATAAGTCTACCTTAATATTTTTCTCTCTCTCTTTCTTTTCTTTTCGTATTTTCATCCTCAAATAAAAATGCACAATTTCTGGACGTTCCTCTTCTCAATCAACTGAGTTTACAGTTGATTGCGGTGCATTAGCGCGCAACATGCGCAAAATAAAATGCAAAAATACAATTTAATTTATTCTCAGTTTCAATTCAAATTAACAAAGTGTAATACTCAATTGGACTGATTTTAAGCCAAGAATATCTCTACGACAGCGCTTCGAAAATTCCCTCTCTTAAAACTACATGATTTCAAAAAAAAAAAAAAAAAAAAATCCCACTATTATTATCCAATAAATTACTCGATACACAAAGAATCTCTTCGCTTTATAAACAGCTATTTAAAAGCATATTTATTTACAAAGAAATTTAGGTCGATCCAATATGTATGGGTACGAGAGAGTCGGGTATTTTAAGACTATCGATTCCATGACTTAAACAAAGTAACTGCTCAGATGCGTCTGTAGTGTTTGTATTTGCGAATTCTTAATCAAGAGAGTGAATATCTGGGCAAATTAGCGATAATTTGAACCTTTGGACTTTGTAAATAGGGGAATTTTTTTTAGATCATGTGGTTGACGCTTGACCAACTTTACCATGTTTGGCAAAGAATTCCCCTTCTCTCTTTCGAATGATACTAATTGTTCAACTATTGAAGACATCAATACACCTTACAAAAAAGTCTGAGGATTTGTACTTCATTATCTCCCTAAACCCCTAAGAAGACACTGAATATTCACACATTCAAGTCTTATTCCATTGATGTATGAGCTGGAGCCTTTGTTTAACTGATTTCTTCTTGAAATTGACCGTAAAGAGAGATAATTTTAGCTTTGCCATTCAAACTGCCGGTTCACGCTGGTTGTTATCTCGCTGCGAGCCACTGGGGCTATATTATTATTGTTATTCTCGTTTTTTTCCATTTCTCTGATTTACAAAACAGGAACAATTCCTCTACTTTTTATCTCTGTGTTTTTCTTTTCATCTTTTTTTGTTTAATTTGAGGAGGCAGTCAAATTAATTTTTCGAAATAACTGCGGAATTGAGAAGAGAGTCATTCATTGTCCATTGTCAGAAACCATGGGTTCACAACTGGAATGTTTTCAGGAACGAATGATAAAATCTTGTCTAAATGAAAAATCAAATTTGTACTGAGTTCATTATAAAGACACACTATAAAGAAAATTGAAATTATATTATCGTATCTTTTCTCTTGTTTTATTATTATTACCGTTGTAGAAACAAAAGTTCCTTAAATTACTGATTATTGTACATAATGAAGTGTCAATATTTCGCACATGAGTCGTTTATAATCTATTCCTCTATTTTCTAGAACTAGTTCTCGTTCTGTTATATCTTATATATTTCTCTAAAAAAAACTTACAAACAACCTGTCATTTTCTAATAACTTGTAATTTACTAGTTAACTATACCCAATTAATATTTATTCAATGTAGCTTAATTGTTTAAGCAAGATCTTGAAAGGTCTTTGATCTCTGTAATGAAATCCTAAAAAACTACTAACTTACTTCTAACATTGCTTCATCAGTGAAGTACGATGTCTTCACATTCACTAATAATGAGTCAAGTGAAAGAGGTACTGAAAGAGGTACTCGAAAGTTACATGACTTAAACAATCATCCTTAGGTATACGAAGCATTGAAAATCAATGTCACATACAAATATCGTTTTCTTATGTATATATATATATTATATATATCTGTATCTTATGCGTCCGCTTAGGAGAGAAAGAGTTCAAAGCGTTTTTCATGACTTTACAGTATATACAAGTTTAACATTCAGTTTTATACCCCAGGAAGTTTTGCAGATTTAACGAGGTCTTGACTCTTTTTTCTCGCTGTCGTCGGTTGCAGAACCAAACTCGCACGACTTCTTTATCAAGACGTAAGCCATCAGCGATCCTTACAATTTCGGGCGAAGAGGGCTTTGTTTGTTTCATAAAGTGGTTTTCCAATGCCTCTTTCGCAGCCAGACCTATTGTCGTTCTTCGCTTTCGTCTTCTCTCCGAGCCATACTTTTCTCCACATGTACCTCCACTTCGTTCAGCTTCGTCCAACCATCTCTCCAAAATGGGCTTCAACTTGCAAGCGTTCTTGAAACTTAGTTGCAGATTTTCAAAACGACAGATCGTAGTTTGGCTGAAGTCAGTCCCGTGAACCGCAGCAAGAGCAGCACCAACATTCGTCTGTGTATAACCAAGTTTTATTCTTCTCAGCTTAAATTGATTTGCAAATACTTCAAGTTCGCGAAGCTTAGAAGGATCCACACCAAAATCCAGCGGTAAAGGAGGCGGTGGTCCTCTCTGATCGTGGGTCAACATAGGCGCAATAGAGTTCACACCATTCAAGCCATGAAACGTTGAACTTACATTAACGTTCATCAACCTAGGCTCTATTTTCCCACAGTGGGAGACTGCTGTTGGAAGAGTACTTGGTTGTGGACCATACATGCTCATGGTCATGGACGGTTCGTGTCCTGGCTGTTGGTAGGATGAGTAGGGATTCTCATTGGGATAAGGTACTGATGCACAGGCCATACGCATGATGCTGGCTTTCTAACACACTGATCTCTCAGTTATTTTTCAGTAATATTTTTTTGGTCCTTTAGAACTAGGAAACAAAGCTGCAAAGTTTGATATCCAAGACTCAGAACTGAACACACTCAATTTTGTTAAACCGTTAGACAAGTGTATCCGATGAAAGGGAAACTGAAATGTCCCTCCGAGGAGCCCGGGCGTCTTTTAAAGCCTTCGTCGAGATGTTTAACTTTTGTATCTCGGACGCTTTAGGCGAGAGAATAAGAGATAAGAGCTAAGTTAACTCATCATGCCAACGGAAAAAACACGAATCACAAACGGCACCATCGTGCCTTGGACGGCTAGGATTGCTTACTCTTGATTGGTGCATATTTATAAGGACAAGATTGGACGAGATATCGCCTGATACAGTTTCCAAGTTCGAGTCTTAATACATTTGTATTATCTAACGCACCGTCAGTTTTAAGCATGATAGCGGCTTTTGCTCCTAAAGCTTTGGAAAAGTGTTCAGAACGTGGTCTTTGGGAAAGCGGAAATCGAAATTAATGATCAATCCTCGCCATCAAGGCTTGAGAGGTGGTATACCCGATCTCAACCCTTAACGATTCACTCTTATATTTTTTAAACATTTTTTTTTCACAAAAAGACTTACATCAATTTCAAGGCTTGATCTTGAATAAAAGAATGAATATTCATTTTTCCTGACGACTGAACAGCGAAGAACTTAAAATTACTCGGATATCGAAGTTACGTTTTTTTGAAGAATATCAAAAAAATAACAATCGAAAACCTAGCCTGTTGTTTTCGAATCTCAAGTTTTTTTCTGACTCGAATCTAATCTGATGGCGATTCGCTACAGGATGTACAGCGCGCATAGTAGAAAACCAATTGAAAACGAACAATTGCCATGAGCTCTGATTCAAAAGCCCACGAATTCCTCCAACTGTTTGCATATTAATATTTCCCAGAGAAAAACGATTTCAGATAACAAACTCAAAGGGACACTTTATATTGTCATAGAAGGGAACCCAACGCCTTGTAATTCAGTCCTGAACAAAAGCTAATCGAATAATGGCTGTGGGAACAAAACAGACGTGAAAATGTTCACCTCAAATAAACACTCTGTCACTTTGGCCGTTTAAATCGCTCACTATCATATGTCTAGATTTCTTCAGATTTTCCTTCAGGAAAAAAATTCATTCAGACTTCTTAATTCGACCCCAAAAATTTCAATTCTATAATCATCTTGAAACTCGAAGAAATAAAAAAAATCATATGAATTTTCTTGGTTTTTGTTAGTGTTATTGGGAGTTGAAGATCATGACAAGAGCCGTACAGATTTAAGGTAGTGATCTCTCAGTTAAGATTTTCACAGATGATTTTTAAATCTTCTAACAATAAAGAAATCCTGGTTCTAAGGAAGGTTCGCATTTGGGTCTTAGTAGAAACTTAATGACATTGTCACCAGTGAGTCGGGGCCGGACCATGCATTTTCGCTTAACATTGGCTTAAACATTATCCTTCGCTGGCAGCTCAAGAATAGCCTCTCCGAGTAAATAAAATACAAAAAAAAAAAAAAAGAAAAATCGAATCATAGGCTTTAAAAATATCTAAAAAATACCCGGTCAATTCTATAAGTTTTTTTTGGTTCAGAACCAAAAACAACATTTTTTTTCTTTACTGGAATGTTCTTTGCAGATCCTCGTGAAAAGAGATATTTTCACAAAAATGTGTTTTCGCGACTTATTTTAAATGAAATTGCCATAACTATTTTTCAAATTCTTATATTTTACGGAACCAGTGTGTTTCAATATATCCCATTTTTTCTAGACATTTTGCTTACATACAATATAGCAACATTAGAGATGAAAATAAAACCCCTAGTTGCAAAAGTTGATCAAAATTCACCATGATACATACAGACAAACGGTACTTCTTCAAGTGGTCCAACCCTAGTTTTCAATTACAAACAGTCATTAAAGTTTTACTCTATCAAAGTGAGTGATTTAGAAAATAATAGCTTCGATATCGCCGAGAAACTCAAGTATCCGCAAATTCTGTAAAAAATTTTGAAGCGCTTTATACTTTATAATTCGCGCGGGAAAATGATTTTCAAAGAAAAAAAATAGTCGAGTGCCTTGATTTTTTCACTCAAATTTTTAATGTTTGTGAAAAGTTTTAGTACGAGTCTCGCAGAGTAAGGTAATGATAGAGAATTATGCCTATAAATGTTAACTTTAATAGCGTAATATTCAGGGTATGAGTGTTATACCATAATTAAATATTAGTGAAAAAAATGAATTGGTATTTTAAGAAGAAAAGTTTGAGAAGAAAAATCGAAGAAAATCGTTATTTAAGATTGTTTTAAAAAAACGGTTAAAACTGATTGAACGACGATAGTTTTTTTTTTTTTTTTTTTTTTCGGTTCAAAAAGATTTCAAATAAAACGGAAGAAAAGTGGGGTATTATGAAATGCGGCAAATCACGATACACAGATTAATGCTCCGGGGTGAATACAATACTAATCCTTACTAACACTTACTAAAAAAAGAGCACAGCATAGCAGTATTGGACTAAAATATTAATCAAACTTGACTGCCATACAAGTTATTACTGTCCTCGTCCAAGTATTGGTTTAATTCTGTTTTATGAATTGCCTTTTAGGGTCTCTCATAACTTGAGAAATCTTTGACAATTGCTAGGTCATTACTGCAAGGGTCGGATGAGTAATGACCCCTAACGTACTGAACACCAACTGAGTTAAAAAATTCCGCCTTGGGGGACAATATCTACTCTTAGGAAGTATTTACTTGTCTTTTGATATCAGCTGAGACATTATGAGACGATATTTAATGCTCTGTTTATAGTTATGAAGACACTAAATCATTGATTCTTGTTGAGTAAAATTCTTTGAAGAAAATTTAAAAAAATTCGAGTAATTTTTCAATTATATTAAAATCCTAGCTTTTATTCTCTTCATTATCTTCGTTATTATAATTTTACAGTATGGTATTAATATTATTCAATTTTATCTTATTATAAAATAGTTTATTAATTCGTTTTAATAGATTTTTTTGTTTGTTTTTAACTCTTCAGTATTGCTCGTTGGTACAGATCAGTAGCCATAATAATAGGAGCGCGCAGTATTGGTATAATAGCCGTTATAGCTAATAGTAGAAGTATTCCTATTCTTTTTGTTGTTGTTGTTGTTGTTGTTACTGGGATTTTTTTTGTGAAGTGTTTTGTTACACTTCAGGAATGAGGATCTAGGATTTTAGCCAAGGAAGTTCATGTAATGAAATATTTGTATATTTTGTCTCAAAAAAATTGTACTGGTTATTTGGTTATTAAGGATTCGATTGCTGTTGAATTAAGGGGGCTCGGACAAACCGTACAACTCCCCCCCCCCCCCCCCCCCCCTCCCCGTCTCCCTATCCGGTTAAAGTTGTAGGTAGCAGCAGCAGCAGTAGATCTAGAGTAGTTAAACAACGGAATTAATCCTTGAAAAAAAGGTTAATTCCTTGCTCTGGAAACATATTACTTTTACACGGTACAACTTTTGCTTATAACTGTCGCATGCAATCTACTTGCACCACGCTTACAACACGAATTGTTTCGTGTAAATCAAGCCTACAACTTGATACAACTTTCTTCTTGTCGTACACAACAGTTGTGAGCAAGTTGTAGGGTTGATTTACACGACATAATAATTATTCATGTTGTAAGTGTGGTGTAAGCAGATTGCATGCGACAGTTGTAAGCAAATGTTGTACCCTGTATAAATCGACCTTAGAGATATTTCGACTGTATCTTACAGTCTTTATCAGTCAAGTGTTAGATGACGAAACGTGTAAGTCAAATGGTAGTAATGGTGTCTACGACTATCCCTGATGTGTTCGTATGCTTAGTATTGTCTCATGGGCCATGTAAAATCGTTCTAGTGGTAGTATATAGTGCAGGGGTAGTATTAGCATTAGTATCAATTGGCTGTTTTAGCCGGCAGTAGCATCATACAACATTACACCAATTCTAGTCATTTCCTTTCTTAGAGTAACACTGAGTCATAATCATAGCATTATCATTACACTAGTTATAACCATTAACTCGATACGTTTAGTGGTTTTAACCTCGATGATTAGTATTTCATCATCATCATCATCATTACTGTCATCTAGTGTTGTTAACCTCGTTCATCATCACCTCAATGACCATTAGTCTAAGATATCAGTCTAAGAATGTGGTTTTATTTCGTTTTCGAATTTCTTACCTTCTTCCTTTCTTTCTTTCTTTCTTTCTTTCTTTCTTTCTTTCTTTCTTTCTTTCTTTCTTTCTTTCTTTCTTTCTTTCTTTCTTTCTTTCTTTCTTTCTTTCTTTCTTTCTTTCTTTCTTTCTTTCTTTCTTTCTTTCTTTCTTTCTTTCTTTCTTTCTTTCTTTCTTTCTTTCTTTCTTTCTTTCTTTCTTTCCTTCTTTCTTTCTTTCCTTCTTTCTTTCCTTCTTTCTTTCTTTCCTTCTTTCTTTCTTTCCTTCTTTCTTTCCTTCTTTCTTTCTTTTCTTCTTTCTTTCTTTCCTTCTTTCCTTTTTTCACTATGAGTTATTTAATAGAATGATTGCGTTTTCATTTTTCTCTTTTTGCTCCCCTTTCTCGGTTGCTTGCATGTTTGTTGATACCGAAACTTTAGTCAGTTATTTACTTATGAAAAACATGGCAAGAGAAATTTTAAACATGATCAAACAAATGAAAATAAATAAAAAATAAAATCGTCTTTTGTTTTTACGAGGGTACTTCTTCATAGTCAAAGGCTAACGAACCTGTGTGTATAGAAAATATAACCCTTGCTTTACTGACGATTTTTTTTTTCGGTTTCGTGCAACAGATTCCATCATATGTCTATAAAATAATGAATTTTCTCAGATAAATCTAAAGTACATAAAACGACTGACATCGTTCATATTTAGGACAGATTCATGTATCGTTTTTCTACGATAAAATAAAAATCAGAAACCATTTTAAAAAGTCAATCAATCACCAATAAAACCATCAAAATTATTTCTCTCATTGAATTATAAAAGATTCCTATAACCCCAATTTATTCATTATGTTAACTTGTTTCCTTTATTCAGTACAAAAACTTAACTTTAAATTGAATTTTTGAATTTCCCATGAGAAATTCAAGAAAGTCAAGTCAATTAGCTCCTAAGAATTGAATTCTTAATAGTTTTAGTCATTTTTCTTCGGTCGAACCGAGAATCCATGTCTGCGCATAAATCACGACCTTTGTAGAAAACCTACTTTCCGTATCCTTACCACGACAGTGTGACTCTGAAATCCTTCTTAATCTAGGCGATTATCTATGTCGGTTTTTTAGTAAAATTGCTAAAAATATACCCAATTATTCGGCAAATGCACACCTATTTTTTGGCTAAGTTTCCACAGAGAAATCCCCCTGTGCAGAAAAGGTTTGAAGTGCTTGTACTGAACTTGATGCAGAAAATCAGTGAGCTTGAGGTACCAATAACTTAACATATCAGTCAGTACACCTCTATGAAATTTTCTTCTTAACTTAGACATTTATCTATGCGATTCCTTTTTTTTTTTTTTTTTGCATATTTTTATGTCGAAAAATGCTTATTTTACTTCTACTTCTTCTTGGGAATTGGGAATTAGTTATGGCATTTTTTTGTAGTTTTTCGAGAATATTCTTGCATTGAAACTATAAACGAAACTGTATCAACTACACTTTTATCTGCACTAGTTGTGTATTTTTTTAGCATATTTTTGCGTTGAAAATTGCTTATTTTACTTCTGTTTTTTTCTTGGGATTTTTCTTATTTAGACATATTTATTTTAATCTACATCTTGTAGTTTTCCGAGCATATTCTTGCAGCATACAGAGTATGCTTGCAGTGAAACTAGCTTAAGGAAACAGTAAAAAATCATTTTTTTTCTCTGCTTATTTTTCCTATTCAGTAGCCTATACATTAACTGATCAGATAGACTACGTACTCTACTTTGTACCGGCCGAGTTGAAATCTCTAACATAATTTTTTATTGGAAAAGAAAATTTGCAAACTTGCATTTTCTCTGGGTTTTCCTTAGCCGATGAGACTTAGACGTTACTGGTCCGTTCTATAGCATGCTTTGTGCTGAAACTATCTAACCTCAAATGCTCAAAGCTGTAGCAGTTAACATTCATTGAACACTGAGTTTTTTCCCGCAAAAACCATCGTGCGACTATAGTAAAATAGTACAAAATGCCAAATCGCGCATCATCATTCTGAAGGCAAAGGCAAATGACCCTCATTTTTTTCTTTGATTTCGCAAAATCACGACGACTATGTTGACAACCTTTCCATACTTGATGAGTTGCTTGAACGATGAACTAAAGCATGAATTTATTTCAGAAAGCTTGTCGAGTAACTACTGAATACTGCAAAACGAATTGCGCACAGATTGCGATCCGATCACAATAGTTAAAGACAACGAAAAGATTTGCTGCATTACTAGAAAAAGACATATATTTTAGTTCGTATTTGATTTCGAAAAAAAAAAAACCCAGAAATTTTTTTGATCTTTTAAGACTTTTCGTCATTTTATCTCATTCCTGTAATAATTTTAAGTGGTTGACTTACAGCTCTTCATACTATTCCTCTTCCTATGTACATTAACGTTAAGGACATTCAAAATGTTATTTTTCGTAGACGAGAAATCTAATCCACGATTTCATAGTCATCTGTAAATCTCTCTTCACAGTTTCTTTCTTCTTAACTTTAACCGCATTTCTTATGGCTTAATACCATTGTCTTGAGGCCAAAAGTTTTTCAAATACAAAAGAATCCTAGTTTCTCATCCCTTTATGAATTAGCTTTGTGCTTATCCTCCTTGTGTAAGAGCGAAACACTCTTGAAAGGATACACTATAAGCCGCAGTCACGAAATAGGCGTGCCCTATTTTACTGAACTATTTCACTAGCGTGTTCAAGATTGAAGCCATACTCTTCCAAATTGAAATATGTATTAATAGAAATCTTTCGATATCCAAAAATGCATTTATTTTTTACATGAGTCGTGCGCAATTTATTTCAGAGCACCGTTAGAATGATTTCTACAATTTTTTTATTTTTGTTGGTAATTTTCCTTCAAATTTTATCGACTGAAAACCTCTTGGCTGACCTTAGTCAGGGCATGGCTAACTCACAGATTGAACCCTGAAACACCAACCTCTGTACTGATCTAAGTCAGGGCACGGCTAACTCACAGATCGATGCCCTGAAACTATCTCTGGGCTGATCAAAGTCATGGCATGGCTAATTCACAGATTGAACCCTGAAACAACCTCTGGGCTGATCTAAGTCAGGGCATGGCTAACTCACAGATTGAACCCTGAAACAACCTCTGGGCTGATCTAAGTCAGGGCATGGCTAACTCACAGATTGAACCCTGAAACAACCTCTGGGCTGATCTAAGTCAGGGCATGGCTAACTCACAGATTGAACCCTGAAACAACCTCTGTATACTGATCTAAGTCATGGCATGGCTAACTCACAGATCGAATTGGAATTTAGTGTGTTAGGATTTGTGGAGGGAAAAAAACCTCTAATCACGAGAGAGCTAACAAACTCTACTCACATGTGATGGCGAGTCAAGGAATCGTCTAGCCTTATCACACTTCCAGCTTAGGTTCTGAAGAAATACGTTGCCTACCACAAGCAGGTTCATTAAGAGGCAAGCATGTTCAATATTGTTCAAGGTGATATACCTCACATACGCAATTTGGGGAAATCTTTTCACGGCTTCTCCGAGCCATGCGCAAACACCGTTCGTTTCAATAGACAACAAACAGAGAAGCACTTTGTAGCGTTAGAAGAGTATGTAAAAATTCACATTCAATGCCCTTAGTTTTGAAGATGCGTTTGTCAGTCAAAGATATGAATTGGAACATGTGAAAATAAAAGGCTTGATGTTAGTAATGAATATGTAGCACTTGTTCGGGTTGTACTGAAGTAGACCTATTAGTGACCTTCAAATTTCATCGAACCATGAAACAACATCTTGCATTGATCAAAGTCTGAGCACGCCTAAATCACAGACCAAACCAACCTCTGGGCTGATCTAAATTATGGCATGGCTAACTCACAGATCGAACCCTGAAACAACCTCTGGGCTGATCTAAGTCAGGGCATGGCTAACTCACAGATAGAACCCTGAAACAACCTCTGGGCTGATCTAAGTCAGGGCATGGCTAACTCACAGATCGAACCCTGAAACAACCTATGGGCTGATCTAAGTCATGGCATGGCTAACTCACAGATCGAACCCTGAAACAACCTCTGGGCTGATCTAAGTCATGGCATGGCTAACTCACAGATCGAACCCTGAAACAACCTCTGGGCTGATCTAAGTCAGGGCATGGCTAACTCATAGATCGAACCCTGAAACAACCTCTGGGCTGATCTAAGTCAGGGCGCGGCTAACTCACAGATCGAATTGGAATCAGTTTAGCTTGTAAGGTTTGTGATTAGAATAACAGTTTCGAGATCTTTGGCCTTAGGAAATTTGTAAGCAATAGTACTAATGGCGTATGAATTTGACTCATTAGAGTTATTGCGATTATAATGACCAGTATTTTGCGCATACTCCACTCGGGAACAGAAAAGAAAAGAAAAGCCCTAAGTATGCGGTAAAAGAGTTCTCTAAAACCGATCCAAATGAGAACGGAATGCACACTGAACACTTTTATTTCTATTAAAAAATTTTAGCAAGAAAATTGTCGCTCCTCAATGGCGCGGGGGACGCGAGGTATTGAGAAGCAAATTTAGCTGTTCTCGTTGTCGCAGATCTTAATTCCCTAAAATTTCTGCACAGGTTCTCTAAAACCAACTTAAAGCAGGGAAGACTTAGTCTAGTGTTATTTTTCTTTCTTTCGAAATTGTTTGGCAAGAAAAGCGTCACTCTTCATTTTCTAAATTAGAATCGTTTTGCCATTTAGAAGCAAATTTTTACTGTCGTCGTTGTCGAAGATCTTCAATGAAATTTCTACCCACATTCTAAGTTGGCTTCTTTAGATATGCACACAACAAGAAAACACTGAAACAACTGAACGACAAAAATCAGGAAAGAGTTAGTTAAGAATGAAATCCAGTTGATGGAAATTTAACGAAAAATATTACAAAAAATGTACAGAATCTACTTAATAAACACGTGCAGTCACTATTATGTCTTACTGACACCAATGAAATTTTTGATGTTTTTACACTAATTTCATATCATCTTATAACTAATCGCTCCTGCCCATAAGTAAATATCCATGTATCCTTGGACGTCTTTAAGAACGAAATGAAGCGCGTTGAACGTCATTTTTTTCAGTCTCTCTCGACGGAAGGAAGGAGGCCAAGTTATCAACTCGATAAAAAGCCTGTTAAGAATCCTTTTAGTGATCTAATAAAGGCTTTTATTTGCTTGGATTCTAGCTCGAGCAGCCCAGACATCGCTGGTTATTGTACGTAGTTCGTTGAGATAAAGCCGGATTTACAAAACTAATGCTAACTCATGATTATCGATGTTCATTGTGGTTGTAATCAAACCCAAGCTACTTCAAGTCTATCATACATGTATCATCTCAGGGCCGTAGGAAGCCTTGAAAAACCAGGGGGGGGGGGCACAGTCACTTCGCAAGACATGATCATGAAAAATGAATATTGAATTCCACGGTCGTTTCACTTTTCTGGGTAAAACTGGAGGGGTACGCCCCCCCGGCCCCTGTGGGCGCTACGATTCTGCATCTAAAGTTCCTTATGAGTTAGTCTTTGAGGCAAGAAGTGTCTTTATGACAAAAATTGTTAGCCAAGCATTGAGCACAGCACAGAAAAAAGTCTCACGGTTTTCCGCGATATTACCAGCTGTAGTTTAGAAAAGTGCAACCAAATATTGAGCCAAGGACAGTGAATGACTTCCCGAGCTTTAAACAAACACTGATAGTATCAAGATAAGATTGAATTCACTCGTATAAGACTTCCAAGTATCGATTCTTCAAACACGCCGCATATTGTACACGCTAATAACCAATCTACTACATTAAAACATAGCTTCTTTATCAGATTATTAGCAAACTGTGTTTATTTAACGAGTTTGGGGGTCTGATTGTGGTTAAGTGGTGATTTCAAATCACTGGTAATCAGTGTAATTGGGTCTTAATTGAGTCAGTGTTCAGTGACCTGATTTGCTGTAATCCCATTCAAACATTAACCGGCGCCTAAGGTCTCGTACGAGCATGAATTATGCCTCACAATACATAAGTTTAAGACTGTCTGAAAAGGCTTAGATTCTTGTGCCGAGAAACCTTAATCTTGCCTCTGAATAGCCGGGTTGAAGCAAGATAGCCACATGTCTTTAGGTCTGAACTTCGTCAAAAAATCTTACTTACTTAGCAAACAAAAAGTTTGACAGAACACTATGAAAAAAATGTTCTAGGTATAATTAGAAAGTTAACGATAGAATCTATACCGCATTATAAGATAAATAATCTAGATACTGATAACAAAAACTGCGGCCTAAAATCTGTAAAAATCTGTTTATTTTGTATTAAGGGCCGCTCGCGTTGGAAGGAAATCCCACAGCAAATTCTACTCTTACCTGTCATGGGATTACTACCAGATGCTGAAATGGCTTGCTTTTGTATCCGCTACTCTATACATGGGAAACTTCAAAAGTTACCGACGACTTCGGTGAGTAAGTTTACATTAGGACTTTTAATTGTATGATTGCTTAGGAACTTGTAGAATGGGTTCACATAACGCACTTAAAATGGCAGTATCGTCCCTCCACACTTCCGGTAATATGTCGCAACCCATATGGTGGCAGCGCTGGGATAAGTGTACTTCGATGAATGTCAAATTTCGTTTCCAGAGAAATATTGAATAAAAAATCCTAAAACAGCACCCATATGGTGGCAGCGTTGGGATAAAGTGTAGTTCGTTGATTGCCTGTATGTCAAAAACGACTGAGTTTTGGTTTCCATAGAATAATTGAGTAAAATTCTAAAACGCTATTGTAGTACAGCGAAAACAGCACCCATATGGTGGCAGCGCTGGGATAAAGTGTAGGTGGACGACTTTGTACGTCAAAAACGATTGTATTTTCGTTTCCATAGAGTATTGAATAAAATTCTAAAATGTTACTGTTGTGCATTGCAAATCCAAAATGTATGATGCTGTAATGGTTCCAGATCGCGTGTAAACATTCCTTTTAAGTTAAAAGTATTAAAAGTATTCAAGTATTTCTTTACTTACCTGTAAGGTTTGAGAAGATACATATATATGGAGGTGCTCAGTGTCATATGTTAGTTGAGTTGGTTGTTGATTCTCTCCTGTGCTTTGAGGGTTTTCTACGCGTTCTCCGGTTTTCCTCCCTCCACAAAAATCAACTTCTAAATTCCAATTGGAATCCAGTAGAAGAACTCTGTGTGAAATCCACTGTTGATTCCCCTTTCTTTATAAGAATATTAAGTAAACAAAGAATCTTACTGTTTCTAAGAAGTCTCAAAATGGAAAATATTATGCCCAAAGCAAAAGGAATTTTCACAAACATTGCAGTATGTAGTTTACTCTTTGCTAATGCAAGAGAAAGATCTTTATGCTTTCTTTGTTGAAGTCAGACAGTTTTATATTGAAATATGTTCATATCAATAAGCAGACGCTCGTGAATAAAAATTCAAACGCATTAAAATTGGTCGCACTTGCATTCGTACTACAGAAGGGAGGGAAATTTTTAAATGGTGTCAGAAGTGGGATGCAGTAAAATAACTCGACGCATCGCTTCACTGGGAGCGTGGCTTTGTAAATCTCAGTCCTTCAACTTCTATTAATGAAATCCTAAAATGGTTTCTATGTGTAGTGGCTGCTAATTTATCAACCCTTTTGACAACTAATAGACTCATGTGGTGTCAGAAGTGGGATGCAGTGAAATATAAACACAACGCTTCGCTTGACTGGGAGCGTGGCTTTGTAAATCTCAGTCCCTTCACTTCAATTAATGAAATCCTAGAATTATTTCTATGTGTAGTGGCTGCTGATTTAACAATCCTTAAGACAACTAATATACACATGGTGTCAGAAGTGGGATGCAGTGAAATAACGCAACGCATCGCTTCACTGGAAGCGTGGCTTTGTAAATCTCAGTCCTTCCACTTCTATTAATGAAATCCTAAAATGGTTTCTATGTGTTAACAATCCTTAAGACAACTAATAGAATCATATGGCGTCAGAAGTGGGATGCGTGAAATAACGCAATAGTTCAGTGATTGCACTGTCTCCCCTGCTTCGCCGACTCTGTGACCCGAGCCTCATACCGTGAATTAAGTTCATGAAAAGTACGACGTATGAACCAATCAAGTTCAACAAATTGTATAAAGCCTTTTCCTCTACTCTGTGAATCGATCTATTAATCGATCCGATTGCATATGATTAATTATATTAATGTATTTTACTGCTAAATGCTTGGCTTCAAAATATTTATTTGGATTGACTGAATTAGGTACGACGGAGGTTCGACGTCTGAATCAATAGTAGGAATTTATCGAACTTGTTATGGGTATTAAGTTCGGCCAATGAGAAGTTCGGCGTTTGAACGGGGCCTTAGACTAATTTGTTTTGTGCGAGCACTCCGGCTATAATCTAAATTTATACTAATATAAACTCACTGAAATATCATCTAAAATATCATTTAAAATAATATTATCATTATCATTGTCATTATCATTATTATCATCATCATTATTATTATTAATAATAATAATACTTTAATTCTTAAAAAAGCGCATGACAAACAAAAGTCTCGATGCTCTTTCACAATATAGAAAAATAGATAAAAATATAAATAAATAAGTCAAATAAGTTAAACAAGTTAGGCCCGGTTTAGACGTCGAACTCCACATGTGCCGAATCCAATGCAAACGAGCAGAAACCTATTCTTTGACTTCATTTGCACTAGCTAGACTCGGCACACGCGAAACCTGACGACCGGGTCTAAATAAATATAAAAACGGTGATATCAAAAAAATAAAAATATATATAATAGAAAATGAAAAATATATCAATCAATAAAAAAAATCAGTGTGGAAAAAATGCATATATAGATATATATACACCGAATCCCTAAAACTTTGACATTTTTGCGATATATATACATATATGTTTGAGTGCTATTTTTGTTGAAAAATAAAAAGTAAACAAGACTGAGAAAATCAACTGCAAACATGTTAAAAAGCCTCATTAGGTATTCTAGAACAACTTGGTAACAAATGTTTGTTGAAAAACGACTGAAATCGCTGTCTTTCATATATATGTATATATATTGCAAAAGTGTCAAAGTTTTAGGGATTCGGTGTATATATATGTATATATGTCTGATATATCTATCGATAATAATTTTCAAACAAGAATGTCTTTAACTTCTTCTTGAAAATGTTCAGAGAATCCTCAAGAGTGTCTGGTAAATTGTTCCAAAGTCTTGGACAAGCTATACAGAAAGCTCTGTCACCATAATTACGTGTTCGTGACTTAGGTGTAATTAGAAAGTTTTTAATAGTCTTGTGCGCTTGAGGGGCAAAAGCAAGTTCTTGATATATACTGGTGCAGCCTCGTTCAGAGCCTTAAAAACAGTTATATTATTATTTTTATCATTATTATTATTGTAATCTTTATTATTATCAACATTAGTTTTATTATTATTATTATTAATATTTTTATTCAGTTCAAACTACATTATTCATATTATTATCATTATTTTATTTTTTTATTACTATTATCATTATTATTACTATTATTAGTACCATTATTAGTATCATTATTAGTACAACTATTAGTACCATTATTAGTACAACTATTAGTACCAATATAATTAATTTAAGGGCCAGATCTTTATCTGATTGATTGAATTAGATTGATTACATAGCTACTTATTATACTTATTATTATTATTATTATCAAATTATTACTATTATTATCATTATTACTACTATTATTATTATTATTATACCTATAAGATATAAGATATATTAGATACAAGATATAGGGCATAAGATATAAGGAATTAGATATTACACACTAGGTTTTTTTTTATATAGATATTTACTTATTAACTTACATTATTATTATTATTATTATCATTATTATTATCATTATTATTATTATTATTATCATCATCATCATTATTATTATTGTTATTATTATTATTATTATTATTATTATTATTATTATTATTATTATTATTACTACTATGTATTTAGTAGGTATCTTTACAATGGCTTTTTTCTATATTCGATATTATTTGATTTATTTTATTTTATTTTATTTTATTTGATTTGATTTATATATTTCTATTATTATTATCATTATCATTTCTGTCTGAAGAGTTTTCTTTGTTCCCGTTTCTTCTCAGTCCTCGGGCATCCAGATGGTTACACAATGCAAATAGCTAGTCATAACCGGTTGTAATGTCCTTAGTTTTCATTATTCCATCTACCCATAGGCAAATCTACTCATTTCTATAAGACCAGACTTCTTCATAGACCCCTTCATATATAGTACTGTGTTTCGATAGTATTTCAATATGATAAGAAACCCTCGTGTTCTTCTACCGTTGATTGTTTTAAGCGTCAGTTTCTTTCTAGTTTTATACTGTGGGTTAGGTGGCATATACACCCTCTTTACAAGAAATAGCAAGGTCAAAAAAGGTAAGCAGAGTTTCAAAATTATTACTGTAGTACTCTACTAAGCCGCTAGGCTTTGATTCTGTCATTTCAACCTTACTTTATCATTTTTATTATTTTTACTTTTCATTTTCTGCCTAAAAATACCAAAAAAATACTAATAATGCCAGTAAATGGTTTATCTTGAGCATTGAATTCATAATAATTTTTTTATTCAGTCAATCTTTTTGTTATTTTATTTTAATTTTTTCTTTTCTTTTCTTTTTCCCCTTCTTTTTTCTGATCAAATTCACCACAGACTTGGTAAATCTAGCTGTTATATTATAACGCCAGAGGAATAATCAATCTCGGCTTTCAGCTGCGCAAACACATTTTTAATAAAACGACCTTCTATCGTACAGTTGTCATGACAAACTCCATCCTTTGTCAATATCAAGTCAATTGTCTAACGTGGGAAATTAGATTTTATGTGCTTTATTTGAATTGTATGTCATTAGAGAAAATGATATCAGCCCACCTTTAGGCTAGCGCTAGTATAGCAAGGTGGTGAAAATTGTTGTATTTAAACTTCTAAATTCCTATTGAAATGCAGTGGAGTAAGAGCCACTCTGAGGATTCCACTGTTAATTCGCATTTATTCATTTTTTTTTTTTCATTTACGGTATGCCATTGACGACACCCTTTCAAACAATCACAGCGCGCGAAATTATTGGTGCAATTCGACGGCACGTCGATCATTCAAATAGTCTCCTTAGCAGCCGTTTTTAGTTTTCGTTCCATTCCCCCACGATCTATTACTCTCGCTGCTAGGGAGACTATCATTCGAAGAACTAAACTACAAAAAAAATTTGAAGGAGATTTTGGACCCGGAGATTTTGATGGCAACCCGCTGAAAAAATTGTTTGTAGGTTAAAATCGAGAAATTTAATACCATCTTTGCAAAACAATAGACTTCATTAAATTGTAACCAAGCAGAACTCCGGACGACGGTATCCTCTTACTCGTCCTTGACAGCCTCAGGGGTGATTTATCAGAATGGGCAATACGTGATCCATGTTCCTACAAAAAATATAATGCTTAGCAAGAGAGCTATTTTAGTCGTTCTATCGTTCTTGGCTGTTTCTACTACCTTTCTTATGATCCTTTATGGAAACTTGGACACGAAATACTTCACATCACTTAGAGGTACGTCTGTCATTGACATTAAGCACGTTTTAGAAATATGAAAACGATGTTGTAGTTTATACATTACTCGCTTCGTATCTGCTACTGCCCTTTCGAAAATGATCAAAATGGTCGATAATGATCTGATAAACTATGAATGGGGTTTGTCTATATGTGCACAAATGTATGTAGTATAGACTTTGGTAGTTCAAGAAGGTAGGGGTCAAGGATGCAGTTGAAAACTGGTTGTATAAATCAAGCCAAATGGATACAAAAATGCAAACCAAACTATCTTATTCTGATTACCGATAAGAAGTGGTATGCAAGCCGATTCTAAAGGCCGTTATATTTGTCAAGGTTACATCCGTCAGGGCAAAAGAAAAAAAAAAGAAAAGACAGAGACAAATTTAGGGCAGCCATCAAAGCGGCCACTTAACCACAGTGATATGCCAAACACACACACACACACACACAGATCAGGGCACAGTGTTCAGATGATTGTTCTCCTCGTTGTTCTTGGCCTTGAATTTGAACACTACCGGTAGTCGCCGACCTTGACAGGAATTCGATTATTGTGTCTATTTTGAAGTTGGAGTGTTTTTGGCTTCCGTAGATCGAATTTCCGACGTTGGGAGCTAGTAAATTTTTGGTCATCGGCAGACAAAACCCCAGACGTCTTGCTGTGTTGGTCGCGTAATAATTATGAAAATGGAGATCCAAATTTAGCCGGAGGCTTCAAGGTCAAGTCAACAAGCGCAGAGCAAAGTACTCCTGCGTAGCGGCGCATTGGGGACTGGGGCGGGGGGAGAGGGGGATGGAGGGATCGAGCGTCTGCAATGATCCTATTATTGTTTTAGCGTATTTATTCGGGCCCGGATAGCTCGGAAAATTATGAATGGCTGAGAAAAGTTGAGAGGTGTTTGACGTGACGTTTGACGTATGAGATCTAAATAATGTAAAATCTAAAAGGGAAACTATATTGGTTTAAAATCGTCCTAGATCCGCCTCTGTTTGGTCAATATATTTTCAGATTTTCTTTTAGTAGGCAAAGGTACCCAGAGCCCACGTTCCTCTTGGTCAGCACCGAGAAACGTTTCCCAGTGCTGACAAAGAACGTGGATTCTGCATACAAGCACTTTCCCAGAGTGCTTTGTGAGAGCAGAGAAAGTGTGATTTTATAATGCCTTGTTCCAGAGTAAAATCGCTGAAAACTATACCCTGTTTCGCATTTTTTTTTTTTTTTAACTCTCTCGCTCCCCACCCCCTCCCCCCAAAACCCCAAAAATGTGCCGCTACCTAGGCTACAGTTAAAACGTTTATTGCAACTTCATAGCTCATGCATGCATGATTTTTATTCTTATGAATGCATTACATCAACGGCTTGCATATGCGGGATAGTACGGAGCCCTGGAAGGGCCATACAACATATTAATTATTGATAACCCCTACCCTGGGCCCCCTCACTACATTTATACGTGAACACGAAGGAAGATGGCGAGCGCTAAATGTAACAAAGTATTTTGTGGGACGTTTGTTCACTCTAGCGACGAAGATCTGATGCATGTTCTTGTGAATAAAGCCATCGGTGTCGACTCTTCAGGGAAGATACTATTCTTCGACGACATGTCGAGAATTGCAGATTTCCAAGAAAAGTATCTATTTACTAAAGACCAAGTGACCTCTTTGTCCGGCCGAGAATTTATGGTTCCTGGTTTTGTGGATACCCACATTCACGCTCCTCAGTACATCTTCACAGGAACTGGATACGATTTACCGCTTCTAGACTGGCTTGAAAAATACACTTTTCCCTCAGAATCCAAGTTCGAAGATGTCGACTTCGCCAAGGTGGCTTATCGTAAAGTAGTTGAAAGAACTCTCAAGAATGGCACCACTACGGCGAGCTATTTTGCGACCATCCACTACGACGCTTGTACCATCTTGTGTGACCTTGTCGAAGAGTTAGGACAGAGGGCTCACATAGGGAAGGTCTGTATGGATAGAAATGCTCCCGAATTTTATGTGGAGAGCACACGAAGGTATGTGAGATTCCACTCCTATAGTCCGGGCCCTTGGTTACGCTTTAGATCGGTGTTTTTTAACGAAGCAACGGAGTAATGGGTGACGAGTAATAGAGTAAAAGAAAAACGAGAAATAGCCAAATTTTGCAACAGAAATGTATTTAGGAATCCAAAAACTAGTAATTTAGAGGGGCTGGAGAGCTGAATTATGAAGGACGCACTAACATACGAAGGCACCCTCGGGCAGCCGCCAACTCATATCTGACCACGGAGCGCAGCTCAGATCGAATTAGGGAGAGAACCAACAAACACAACTCTCTTAAGGTGCCGAGTCCGGGGATCAAACCCGGGACCATAGAGGTGAAAGGCGAGAACTTACGCACCACGCGACCCTTGCTTCCCTAAATGACCAATGTTGTTGGTGTACTGGTTAACCAACTACGTAACAGGTTTCCGAATGTGTATCCCAACCCATAGTTAATCCTCAATTAACTATGTCCAACCTAATCCCTAAACTTAACTACTCAGCCACGAAGTGAATTCGCGTGGTTGGTCTTTTTTTTATGATTAGTTTATGAGAAAATTGTAGATAAATATTATGCAAATCAGGACAATTTTGTATCAGATATACAACCTCCTCCACGCACAATGATTCCTATTGTGTTTTCATTAATTATTCATGATTTTTATAATAGCTTGATATTGCTTTTATTCACGTATCATATCGTGAACAAGTGCGTCCGCAAGCATCCCTTCACTGATATGGTTTTTATTAATGACTAAAACCATTTCAAAGCGGTTGCATTTGATGTTTTCTTATTTTGTACGTATAAAACTTTATTTTTGAATGGAAATGTTTTATTAAAATTCTAACATTTGATATTGAAGACTTTGTATAATTTGGTCTTGCATATTGTATATTAATGATAATAACAAGACTTTTCAAAAGAGTGGCTTTTGGACAATTTTTTATAATATACGACAAAACGCTTATTTCACGACGTTTCAATGTCGCTGACATCATTTTCAAGTGACTGATTTATTCGATGACTTTTGTCGTACATATTGTTTATTTGTGGCTCTTGTAGCATCATTTGAAAATGGAAATATGTTTGTTATTTTTTCGAAAGCAGAATTAAATCTTTATTTTATGAAATTTATTATTTTATTATTATAGCTCCTGAAAATAATGTGACCCCCAATATTGTTTCGAAAGGGTAGTGTTACTGTAGTATAGTAGTAGTAGCAAAAATATATGTTTTTTGAAGGGTGAAGGGGGTTAATTTTTAAGACTGCATGCTTTTGCTTTTCCAAAATTGCAAGTCAAAACAATATCTATTAAACCATTTGCCAGTGTCTTGTCAGTGATTCAAAGCTGGTACAGTATGTTTTATTGAGAAAAATGTTTCAAAACATGTCTAAGAAAGGGTTTGCTATTCTCATGTTGTACAAAAGGTATATCTTGGTAATAGTATCTTATTATAGTGATTGCAATAAACCCATTGATAAGAACACTTGTAGCCTTTTTACCAGACATTTCTGTTCCAATCCGATCACGGTGAAATTAACAAGCAAACAAATGTGACATTTGGTTATTACTCATTTTTCCATCACTCCATTACTCGCTTTTGAAAATTTGGCTATTACTTGTTTTTCCATTATTGTGTTACTCTTTACTCATTAATCTGTTACTTGGTTTAGTAATATCCCCCTTTAGATATTATTGATAATAGTTTTATAGTAAATTTTATATATTTCATATATTTCTTTCATATATTTGTAGATATTTCTATATTTGATTTGAGGGCCCCTCGATTATCAGTTGTCTTTTTTTTTCATATTGTTATGTACTTGTTACCCTTGTTAAAAAAGTTTCTATCTATCTATCTAGGTCTATTGAGGACACTGAAAGGTTCATCAAGTACGTTCATAGTAAAAACAACTCACTCCTCACACCGGTAATAACACCACGATTTGTTATTAGTTGTAGCGAAGAGCTGATGAAAGGGCTTGGAGAACTAGCTCAAAAATATGAACTGCCTATACAAAGTCATTTATGTGAGAATTTACATGAAATAGAAGCAGTTAATGCTTTGCATCCAGACTTGTTGCACTACACAGATGTATACAGAGAGATGGGCCTACTTACTGAGAAAACATACATGGCTCATTGTTGTCATGTCTCCCCTGATGAGGCCAAGATGCTTGCAGAATGCAAAAGTGGTATAGCACATTGCCCCATGTCCAACTTCAATATCAAAAGTGGTGTTGCCGATGTGAAATTCTTGACTGACCATGGCCTTGACGTAGGTCTTGGTACTGATGTCTCTGGGGGACACTCACCTTCTATGCTGAGTGCAATTCATATGGCTATCATTGCTTCGAATACTATTCAATTCACTAGAGGGGAGGAGTACAAGCCCATAAGCCATAAAGAAGCTTTCTATATGGCTACACTAGGTGGAAGTAAGGTCCTAGGGCTTGATAAAGTGATTGGCAACTTTGAAGTCGGTAAACAATTTGATGCTCTCTTGATTGATACTGATGTTAAAGAGTCACCATTTGATGTTTTTGAAGATGATACTTTGGAAGATGTGGTACAAAAATTTTTGTATATGGGAGATGACCGCAACATTAAGAAAGTCTTTGTCAATGGGAAACTAATAAGTGGAAGTGCAAAATAGTGAAAATTAATGTTTTTATTTGCACTTGGATGTGTTCAATGCTTTTTTTTGTGGAACTGCAAAATAGTGAAAATTAATGTTTTTATTTGCACTTGGATGTGTTCAATGCATTTTTTTGTGGAACTGCAAAATAGTGAAAATTAACGTTTTTATTTGCACTTGGATGTGTTCAATGCATTTTTTCGTGGAACTGCAAAATAGTGAAAATTAACGTTTTTATTTGCACTTGGATGTGTTCAATGCATTTTTTTGTGGAACTACAAAATAGTGAAAATTAATGTTTTTATTTGCACTTGGATGTGTTCAATGCATTTTTTTGAAGAAGTGACGTTTCATGGCAACCATGTTTCAGGGTAACACAATGCAATATTTTTACATAACAAAAAGTTTTATTTCCCCAAGGAGAAAATGTATGTTGTTTTACCCTACAACATGACTGCTGATTGATTGTAATTGAATATATATTATTAGAATATATATTAATATATATATATATGTGTTGGTGATGTTAACAAGAGAAATCCAAATACCACCATGGTGACAATGACATAATATGTAAGCAAGGAATAGATGTAGAAATGAATTCATAATAACTTAATTTATTAGCCCTTTACAGCACAAGGTATTTGAAGCAATAATTCTCATTCTCACTTATAATCTTATAATAAGTGTAGAAAGAAAGATTTAAATTAATTCTATATATTTCCAAAAAAAAGTGTATTTTTCCACCATGAACGTAACTGTGGCATTTCAGGCATTTTCAGAGAATTTCTAAAAAGCCATTAGCCTACCTATATGTAAGGATAAATATTTTGGAATTCAATTGTGTATTAATTTTTCAAGGTGCAAATGAAATCAATGTCATTATGAATTATAAATTATATATAAATTATATGCCTTTTACTTTTCCCATACAAATCCTTATAAAATATTGAATTTTATATTTTATACAATATTGAATATTATATTTACAGTGTGAATCAAAAACCGTGGGCACCTAGAAATATTTCAAGAATGTTTCTTAACTAATCAGAAACGTTATTCTTATCTTTCCATCATCTGGTTAGAGAGTCATTTCTGATTGGCCAAAGAACAATAGAACATTCCTGGAATATTTCTAGGTGCTCACGGTTTTTCGAATCACACTGTAATGCTATTTCTCATATACTCAACATTATGAGCTAAGACTGACACTAGAGAAAAACGTTTGCGCATGCGTGCCATTCAGCATGCTTTCCAAGAAATTATAGAGTTTTAGTGAGAAAATAAATGCTTGTTTTCTCCGAGTATACAAAAAATTTCATGGGTATACTTTTGTGAGACCAAGATAATGTGTTAATAAAGACAATATGAAAGAATTAGCCTTAAGTTTCAAGAACTGATCTTAAGTTTTGGCATTTTGTAAAGACTATTCTTCAGGCAAGTGTGAAAGTCAAATTTGAATATTTTTACAATAGCACGAAGACGCTTTCGACTAATTTGCATACGGACTTAGAGCATGCGCAGACGTTTTTCACGTGTGTTGCTAAGACTTTGCCTTTTTACTAATATTCATGAGGTGCTCTTTTCATTTCTGATGCTCATTTTAACACAACTGCTTGATTTAAGGGGGTAGGTTCATGTGACTTGTTGTTACTAAAGACCTAGGAATTATCATTTTTAATGTGTTCTCATATAAAATATCTGGGGTGCAAGTGAAGTTGGTGGTGTCACAAATAGGGCAATTGTGTTAGCCAATAGAATAATCCAGTTCATATTTTGCTGACGATGGCCTTTGGAGAAAGGCCGAAATATTCTCAAAATTAAAAAAATGAAAAAAAAATTACAAATGTTCTCGTATTCTTGTTTATATCAAGCTATATACCCAAATAAGTATATTCAATAGAATAAAGATTTGAATTGTAAACTGATTGTAACTTTTTTGTGTGCTTTATTTAGAATGTTCTTAAGATCTTGAATTGAATGGATGAATAATATCTTAATATTTCTTATAATTAAGATAATTCCAAGTGACTAATGATGAAATAATTTTATTTTTGTAGTAACAACTGTACGACCACCATATGTCACCCCAAACATGCAACCGGTAATTCATTATGACTTAGAATGCAAATAATTAGCCCAAGGAAAAAGTTTTCACTAATGAAATAGCCAATCTGCATGACCTCAAGCACAGAGCATGATCTGAAACTGAGTCCTTACGCATTTTTGGCTCCTCTAAGAATTTATTTGACAATTTTTCCTTCAATATTTTCTATGGAGATCATGTAAGTATTTCAACAGATTTCCTTGTCCCATTTTTTCAGGACTCAGTTTCCCAGAGTACTTTGTAAGCTTTGATGCACATTGCTTATAGCTGGGTTTCAATCAGCTGATAAAAGTCTTTGAATCTCATTATCTGCTCCAAATGGTGGTCAAACACTGACCACCATGTGCTGTCAGCCAGAAAGAATTCTATTGAAAACTTGTGTTTCAGCTGAGGAACATTCCGCATGAGACAGGAAATGACGTCAAGTGAAACCCAGCTATATGTCTGGAAACAAAAAATATCCATACCCCAGAATGGAGAAAATTGGAAATTCCAAGGGGGTGGGGAGACTGAGGAAAAACAAAATGGTGAAGTTTGTATAGAAGAAAATTGGAAATTTCAGAGGGGTGGGGGATCCTTTTTCAAATATCCTCCATGGTGGGTATGGTTATTTTTGGGACCACACATTTTGAACAACCGAAAAAGGATTTTTCACATTTATTGTTAGTTAATTTAATACTTTTTATGGGTTTGCTGTTTGCACTCTACTAATATATCTTGTTTCATGATATCATTTCTTGACCATGTTGGTTAATAGGCAATGTGCAGCACTCTGGGAAAGTGAGTTCTTTAAAAATGAAATCAAAGGAACTATCAGAAAAAAAATGCTCTGTTATTTTCGTCTGCTGAAATCCTTCTATTTCCATAGAAAATGTCAAAGGAAAAATTGTCAGATAAATTTTTAGAGGAGCCAAAAAAGTGTAAGAACTCACTTTCCCATCATGCTTTGTGCTATAATTTCGAGCTCATGTACATTGGCTATTTTGTTCCTTGGTATGTGTGTGTGTGTCATTTATTCAGTCAGTCAGTCATTTATTTATTTAATTCATTCAATTATTTGCTAATTTGTCTTCATCTTCATTAATTTTTTTTCATTAACAAATTTGGTCATTCCTTTGGTTTGAATCATTTTATTCATTTCTTCCTTTCTTCAGAAGGGCATTGTCTATAATCGAGTTGGCAAATGTGGCAGTCGATCATTGATTCTCCTGATGAAAACTCTTTCAATAGATAATGGTTTTCAGATTATGAATCGCACAAAAACCCTGGATCTTTCTGGAAAGTTGAGACTTAGCCTCCGTCAGCAGGTACTATATAGAAAACAACATTTGTTGGTCCATCAGAATGCTAGATACTGGTTCATTTTGTTTTTCATATTAAATTATATGAAGCTTTGTAGACCCCCCTTACAAGTGATGTTAAAGGAGCTCAATTTGGAGGACAAAAAATAATTTCAATCTCCTGAGAATTGGAAACCTATTGTTTTGCCCTCCAAATTGAGCTGCATTCTGACTTACTGCAAGGGCTGGGTCTACTTAGTAATGTCCAAAAACCTAATGAAACAGACACATGCCATGCTGTGACATGACATGATGGCAAATCTTTTAAATGATTACTAATCTCACATTCTGTACTTGGTTTATTCTGGGATTTGGTGAAAAAATTCCCACAATTTCTATTTCTCATTCTTATTTCCCATTCACTTTGCAGTTGGAATTCGTTATGTCTATTGAGCAACTGAAGCCTCCATTTGTTTACTATACTCATCTACATTTTGTTGATTTTGTAAAGTAAGTCAATATAATGATGATGTTTGTGATGGTGGTTGTAGTGATGATAATAATGGTGTGATGATTATTTTGATGGTGGTGGTCAACATGAGTGCCTGACTCTCGTCCACTTGCTTCACACCCATGACCCAATCCTTCCCTCTTGAAGGTGAAAGGGGGAGACCAAGGGAGGGGAAGAAGAAGCCAATGATAAAAGTGCTGCTCATGGTGGTGTGGTGATGATGATGATGGTGGTGGTGTGATGATGATGATGGTGTGGTGCTGATGGTGGTGTGGTGATAATGATGATGGTGTGCTGCTGATGGTGGTGGTGTGATGATGATGGTGTGATGATAGTGGTGGTGTGATGATGGTGTGATAATGATAGTGGTGGTGTGATGATAATGGTGGTGTGATGATGACGCTGATGGTGTGATGATGATGATGATGGTGTGATGATGATGGTGGTGGTGTGATGATAATGATGGTGGAGGTGTGATGATAATGGTGGTGTGATGATGACGCTGATGGTGTGATGATGATGATGATGGTGTGATGATGATGATGATGGTGTGATGATGGTGGTGGTGTGATGATAATGATGGTGGAGGTGTGATGATAATGATGGTGGAGGTGTGATGATAATGGTGGTGTGATGATGACGCTGATGGTGTGATGATGATGGTGTGATGATGATGATGATGGTGTGATGATGATGATGATGGTGTGATGATGATGGTGGAGGTGTGATGATAATGGTGGTGTGATGCTGATACTGATGGTGTGAGGATGGTGGTGTAATGATTATTGTGATGATGACAGTGATGGTGGTGGTATTGATGATGACAGTGATGGTGGTGGTATTGATGATGACAGTGATGGTGGTGGTATTGATGATGACAGTGATGGAGGTGGTATTGATGATGACAGTGATGGTGGTGATGATGACAGTGATGGTGGTGGTGATGATGACAGTGATGGTGGTGGTATTGATGATGACAGTGATGGTGGTGATGATGACAGTGATGGTGGTGGTGATGATGACAGTGATGGTGGTGGTATTGATGATGACAGTGATGGTGGTGATGATGACAGTGATGGTGGTGGTGATGATGACAGTGATGGTGGTGGTATTGATGATGACAGTGATGGTGGTGATGATGATGATTATGATACCCCTGGGATCAGTGTACATACCACAAAACACTAGTCATCCAGTCTTGTAAGATATATGTAACAAACCATTTATATCCTCAGGTTTGGTGCTGTACAGCCAATGTATATCAATCTAATACGAGATCCCTTATCGCGTCTGGTGTCGGGTTTCTATTTCCTTCGCTTTGGCGATGGTCGCATAAGGTCATGGCATTTCACAGGTCCAGCAAATCACCTAAATTTGGTAAGTTTACAATTTACCCATCATTTATTATATGTTCTAGTAAATGTGTTAGTAAATTCTGGCACTCAGAATTTTTTTCTGAGTCCATTTCATAGTATGGTCCAATCGTATACATTTTTCATTCCATCATCATACACATATCATGTTAACCAAATGTGTTTGTGTTGGCCTAGATATGGGAGGGGGAGGACAGGGCAGAAAGAACGCGCCTGTCTTGGGGTGAAATTTTCCATTTACCAAATCCACATGTAAGAACACCAATACTTTATAAAATAACTTTTATAAATCTCGCTTTCGGATTGGTTGATGGCGCGTGCATTATGAGAGCACACATCAAACGCGCGCACTTTCTGTTTTGTCACTCCTATCCAAAATAACGGGAGTTCGATTTTTTTTATTTTAAGTGATAAAAAACTTGGTTGCTGTGCTGTGTGAAATTATAAAGCACTTGGGGAGAACATTGTCAGAACATTGTGCTACACACAGAGATTATTTTAAAAGGATACATGGAGATATTTTTTTTGGTTTGAAAGGACATTTCTGTTATCCCGACAGGGGCGTAGCCAGGATTTTGCCTTACAGGGGTATAAAACCCGTTTCCAAAAAAAAAACGGACAACCAAAAAAACGGCAAACACGAAGGAGGAGGGGTGGCCCGGGCCCCCTGTCCCCCCCCCCCCCCCCCCCCCGTGGCTACGCCACTGCCCGACATAAAGCAATATAGACCTCAAATACTTCAGCTTTTTTTGTAAAACACATAAATAAATCCTGAATTTTAGTAGATGTTTGGTCCTACCTAATAATAATGCTACAATTGTCTTATTTCTTTCAGTCTTTTGACGAATGTGTGCTGAAGAACTATTCAGAGTGTAGAGATCCCCGTCGCATATCTTACATTGTTCCTTATTTTTGTGGACAGTCAGCAGGATGCAAGTAAACATCTTCATTTAGTTGTACAATAGAGTAGAGTTCGTATGAGTTTGAAAAAATCACGGCACGGTTATTGCGCAGCACTGACATTTCACCGAATGTCGAATATCTTCATTCATGGCACTGACACGGTCACGGCAAGGTGCGGTCCGTGCCGTACGTTTTTCATAGTCATACGAATAGTCATGCTTATGCCCATCACCTCTCGCCTTAGTTTTCAGTCTCATTGTTAATAATAGAAATCTTGACATTGATTGACAAATTAAGCTATCCTCCTACTCACCCTTCCCCCCTTAGGTTCCACGGTCCTTGCTCAGTATTTCAGTCTTGACGTTGATTGACAAATAGTCCCTTTCACAGTTCCCTGCGCCATCTTGAAAGGTAGCCGTGCCTTTTATATCGAAGCGAGACGAACGGTGAGCTTGCAGTGATAGAGACCTTTTTTAACACCTTGGACAATTATTCACATGTCTCTACCATTGCAAGCTCACCGTTCGTCTCGCTTCGATGCAAAGGCACGGCTACCTTTCAAGATGGCGCAGGGAACTGTGAAGGGGACTATTAAGCTATCCTCCTACTCACCCTTCCCCCCTTAGGTTCCACGGTCCTTGTTCAGTATTTCAGTCTTGACATGTGAAACGTCAGTTGACCAGTGAAAAGTTCTTTAAAATTAGTAAAAACGAATCGCAAAAAATCTCCAAGTCATAGATAAACAAAATAATATTTCTTTTTGTTAAGAAAGTTTGCAAAAGATAAAGTGAAATACAGGAAAACGAAGAAAACTTGGTCACGTTTGCCGTTTGCGGGAGAAAAAAGTTCTCTATTGTTTAGTACGTTCACCGACGTACACCAATATGGCAGCTCCTACGTCACGTGGAAACTGTCTATCACTGATCAAACTTTACCTTCACTCACTTACCCTCCCCTCCCCTCCCCTTAGGTTGCACTATGCATGATTTTAATCTGCACGTTGATCGTCACACACACAGGTCACCCAATGAACAGGCTTTACGACAAGCCATTATTAACGTGGACACCAAATATCTAGTGGTCGGTGTGTTGGAAGAGATGAATGACTTCATCAAAGTACTAGAGAAATTGCTACCTCAGTTCTTTAGAGGAGCCTACAAAGCGTGGAAAAACCCTGGTAATTATTTTTTCCTTACTGCGAATCTCAATATAGTTTTACCCAAGTTACCCATGGGTCCAATGGACATTCTCGCTCCAGTGCTTCTCGGCTATAATTTCCTTGGACACTGGGACGAGAAGACCGCTGACACGATTTGCAATAATGATTTTTCGCGCAACGCTATTGCGCGAAAAGTTGATGCTGTATAACATGCCCGGGAACGATTTTTAACGTAATTTCGACATCAAAACCTCGCAACCTCAAAACGTTGCACGAAAAATCCTCGTTGCAAATCGTCTAGTGTAATAACGCCTTTATGAATTTCACTGTATTTACTTTTGCGCATATTTTTTTCTTTCCTTTTGAAGGTCGGGAAGAGTCTTGGAAAAGAAGAACTACCAAGACGAAACAAAAAACTTTTCCATCTGCAAAAGTGGTGGCCATCATGAAAGAGAGGTTGAAATTAGAATACCAGTTTTACAACTATGTTAAGTTAAAATTTCAAAATCTGAAAAAAGAATTAGGAATATAAGATAGAAATAAATAATTTATTTTAGTTTAGAGGACTGTATTACCATCGTCGTACGTCGCCGGTCTCGACAGGGGCACTGATACAAACCGGAATTATTACAAGCTATTAATTATAAATTATTACAAATTATATATTATTATATTATATATTATCCCACCATACCGACCAACACACCGTACTGACCCAACACACCGTACCCATCCAACACACCGTACTGACCCAACACACCGTACTGACCCAACACACCGTACCCATCCAACACACCGTACTGACCCAACACACCGTGCCCATCCAACACACCGTACTGACCCAACACACCGTACTGACCCAACACACCGTACTGACCCAACACATCGTACTGACCCAACACACCGTACCCATCCAACACACCGTACTGACCCAACACACCGTACTGACCCAACACACCGTACCCATCCAACACACCGTACTGACCCAACACACACCGTACTGACCCAACACACACCGTACTGACCCAACACACCGAACTGACCCAACACGCCGTACTGACCCAACACACCGTACCCATCCAACACACCGTACTGACCCAACACACACCGAACTGACCCAACACACCGTACTGACCTAACACACCGTACTGACCCAATACACCGTACTGACCCAACACACCGTACTGACCCAACACACCGTACCCATCCAACACACCGTACTGACCCAACACACCGTACTGACCCAACACACCGTACTGACCCAACACACCGTACTGACCCAATACACCGTACTGACCCAACACACCGTACTGACCCAACACACCGTACCCATCCAACACACCGTACTGACCCAACACACCGTACTGACCCAACACACCGTACCCATCCAACACACCGTACTGACCCAACACACCGTACCCATCCAACACACCGTACCCATCCAACACACCGTACTGACCCAACACACCGTACTGACCCAACACACCGTACTGACCCAACACACCGTACTGACCCAACACACCGTACCCATCCAACACACCGTACTGACCCAACACACCGTACCCATCCAACACACCGTACTGACCCAACACACCGTACTGACCCAACACACCGTACTGACCCAATACACCGTACTGACCCAACACACCGTACTGACCCAACACACCGTACCCATCCAACACACCGTACTGACCCAATACACCGTACTGACCCAACACACCGTACTGACCCAACACACCGTATACGCAACTGATATATACTCGCCGGTGGGCGCGCGATTTCACAATAAATAAATAATAATTAATCTTATTTAACCCATTATTATCAATATTTTTCATGTTTATTTTCGTTTGATTGCATCTTGCGCATTCTTGCGGTATATAATCGTTTCACGCATTGATAATTTTTCCTCTTTACTTTCGATTCGTTATATGGTTCGTGTCGAACTTTGACCTGCTTTGTTAAGCAACTCCTGTCAGCTATGACTAAAACAGTCTATTTTTAATTTTTCTTGGGTTAACACTTGAAAGTTGCTATGAATAGATGCTGAAAATCAATCTCAGTCGAGTCTAGTGAATTAATTTAATGAAATGTTTATGTTTATGTACTACTAAAGCTCGAAAATATATACTTTTTGAAAGCAGTTTCTTTTATATTATTTCTTTATCAATTTTTTGAAAAACGATTTTTCTAGTTTGAAATTTTACGATTCTTTTCATAAAAAGAATACATTGATCGTAGTGGTATTCAATCATTTCTGACAAATTTTTCATTACATTTGACGATGAATATATTAAACGCAGGCGGATATTTTGTTTCGAAACAAAAAAAATAATACATACTTTCGATTATTCTTCAGGGAAGTACTTCGTAAAAAAGGAAGAAAAAAACGGTCCAATAAAACCCCAATTATTTGGGTATATATGTTATACAAATCTAGCTTTGATATAACTTTGCCACCTTGGAATTCTGAGACACTAAGATGGCTTCCTATCCAAAGACAGGCGGCGCGCGCGGGCATATTCTTGCTTTCTGATTGGCTCAGAGCGGAAGCCATTTCAAATTCACGGTACGGTACAGTTTCCGCAGTTTCCGGTATCTTACGATATCTCTTCTAGAGTAATCCACGATTTCCTAACATTCGAAATTATAATCTCTCGTTAATGAAGAGGAAGCCGATCTTAGAATAAACGGATACCTGATTTGCTTAGCAATGGTGTTACTATCCAAATCTTCTTGTGTCATCCATTGTGGTTTTCCCGGTTCGATTGTTTTTTATCTTTCTAGAAACTATGAAAATTTAATTATATTGACCCTCCATAAATCTGTCTGTCATAGTTGACAAACAGGATATCTTTCCTAAAAATAGCAGCTTAATGCACAGCGAAAGTTTTCTTTCAAAAACTGGTTTTTTTTTTACTTCGATGTCGAACGCTTACTTCTAAAACTGGTTTATCAAAATTTATCCACACGACTCTTGAGTATCTTGTTGTTTCATCTGCTATCTTAAAAACCACTAAAGCACTTTTACTTCAACTTGTCATAAAGTCGTAAAGAGTCAGCGAGTTTTAGAAAGCTTATCTCGTTCATATTTCTTTTGTTCTCTTTTACTTTATTTGAAAATGCCAAGTCGTAATTCAATACATACTAAATTCCAGTCAAAAATTGTTAGTTTAAATATATATTTTTTACAAACTAGTCGAAGCGTAGCATCCTTAGTTCCTCTTGAGAGAACTTTCTAGAACTTGAAGTCACGCGCGCTATTTGTAGATCAACACTGACAAACGCACCTCTCGAAAGATCATTTTTCAAACATGTCAAAAATATTGTCTGTCCGATAGAACCTTTAATTCCCTTCTTAAAAATGCCATAGCTTTGGATATTGAAAGCAAATGGGTTAAGTTAGATGAAAAACGAGGGGAAAAATCCTATTCTAGAAATTTCGTCGGATTAATCATAAATGCGTGTGAATGCTCAATATCCAAGGAAAATTCTTTCGTTCTTGAAAAAAGGATATAAAATATTCTTGAACACGAAACGAAAATATTAGGTAAATGACAGCTAAGGAATCTTAGTTTTTTTTTAAATCATCGTTCATAAAAAGGAAGTTTCTTAATTATAATTTTTTTGTAAATTCAAATCTTTATTCTCTGACTCTTATCTTGCCACAAATTGAAAGATAACGCTTCGCAGCTCTAGAAAGTTCTTTTGAATTATTGTTGTGGTGGTACCACATAATCACTTCTTTCTTACCTACATTTTGGTTTCCAAATACTCTTACTATTATTGTCTGAGGGCGAGAACAATGAAAGGGGCATCCACGCTTTTTCTCACTGTTTCAGTAGATTTAAGATTATTTACAGACCCCTCAGACTTCGTGGAAGACTAGATTTGCGCCGTTCCTGGTCCTAAACCATTTGACCCAAGCTCGAAAGAGTTCACGAAAAACTTAATTATTAAAATTATTTTGTTATTAATTAAATATCGATTCTTTGTTTGTTCCAAGAGGTTAGACTGTTGGCCGATATTTTGTATTTTATATTTATTCTCTTTTTTATTCAATTTTTGTTTTATTCTGTGATGTTGTTCCTTTTAATCTTCTTGCAGATCATTAATTATTTTCCTTCGCGTTTATTCACTTTATTTATGATTTATTGTATAACGCTATTCGTTGTTTTACGTTGTTTGTTTTAGCTATATTTCATTATACCTCTCATTCGTTCTTTCATTCATTCATTTGCTCGTTTTTTGTTCGTTTATTCATTCATTCATTTGTTCATTCAATCTTTCATTCATTCATTCGTTCATTCGTTCGTTCATTCATTTGTTCATTCATCCATTCGTTCGTTCATTCATTTATTCGTTTGCTCGTTCGTTCGTTTTTCAAGCTTTAAATATTATTTCTTTCCTACCTTCTTTTTTCTAAATCTACACTCATTCATTTATTCTGTCATGCAATGACTTTTCTTTCTTTATTAAATCGATTCTTTAATTAATTCTTTTCCTTTCATTGCTTTCTGACGAAAAGAAGAACGAGAAAAATACCACCAAAAAAAACTTTACTTTTTCGGCCAAATTTTAAAAGTCTTTCCAGTTTTCTCACCTTTGTTCTTATGTTCATTAGTAAATTTACATCTTTGATATATTAAAACTATTCCTTCATTCGTAATTCAGCTCATTTCCCATGTTGATAGATTTAAAACTGTTTGTGAACGCTTATTTGAAGAACAATGTCAAGCGAATGCTCTAGAAAATCGGTTGGTCATTAACGAGGCACGCCGCGATGCGCTCACCTGCTGTCAAGTTATGCTTCTTTGTCTGCGCATGCGCTATTCTGCTTTCATGCTTTGTCTGTTCATCAGACAGAGAAACCAATCACTAATGGAATATAAATATGCTTTCTAGAAGTTCCCTTTACCGGTTAAAACCAGTCAAAATCACTTTAATTTTGCTCTATTTCAAATACAACAGAACATAACACACAGATAGAGACAGACAAACAACGAGAGAAAAGATCTTCAAGTCATCTCTTGTGCAAACCACCTCGTAAGTATTATTCCTTTTGAAACTTAAGCTCTCCAAGATCTATAAATTTAATACACATGTCATGAGTTTGTGCGATTCAAGTCCACCAGTGAATCTGCTCATAAAACTTTCATGTCTGTTATTAACTTCAACCAAATTGTTTCTCGATGTGGTGGTTTTGGAACATAAATATGACGCTGTATATGCAGATATATTTCAATATATTCCTAAAGGAATGGGAATATAAGCGTGGGTGGATAATTGGTGCAATTCAAATAAAAGGGCTTTAAAAAGTCATTCGTAACCGAATTCACCCGGCGCAGAAGAGATACCTTACCATGAGAGTGCAGTGAATTTTCAAAATTGACTGTATGTGAGAGTTGATTCTTTTATAAACTAGACAAAATATGTGAGTTTTATATAAAACTTTCTCGGTTCAAAGTACGTTATTGCTCAGTTTACAAAATATATCTCCTCTGTGGGAAGCCTGAGGAGGCTAGAAGGGCAAATTCCTGGTCTTTGAGGGAGCCAATGACCTGCTAAGGCCTGTTTACAGGAACCCAATAAACTGCTGAAAAACCAGTGCTATGGAACCTGTAACCTGTTTGCAGGAACCCAATAAACTGCTGAAAAACCAGTGCTATGGAACCTGTAAGCTGTTTACAGGAACCCAATAAACTGCTGAAAAACCAGTGCTATGGAACCTGTAAGCTGTTTGCAGGAACCCAATAAACTGCTGAAAAACCAGTGCTATGGAACCTGTAAGCTGTTTACAGGAACCCAATAAACTGCTGAAAAACCAGTTCTATGGAGCCTGTAAGCTGTTTGCGAAAACCCATTGAACTGCCGAAACTGACGTAGAAAGCTCATTGCTGTTGTCAATTTTATCGCACCATCGTATCATCTGTGAAGTATGAATTTTCAGCTTTCATGCTTTTGATAACGGATAATGCAAATGCTAATGAGGCTGGAGAAAAATCCGAGAAACTCAATTTTTTTTTTCATGCAAGCTGTTTTATTTCCTAAATATATCATTAAGCAACATTTTCACATACTACTTCCGTTATCCTATCTACTCTATAAAAAAGAAAGAAAGAAAGAAAGTTCAGCAACAATACTATTTAAGATTCAAATGCCAGGAAATCGACGCGCAAAGCGAAAAAGACAGGAAATCAGAAACAAGATAAACAATCATATCATTACCTTAAAATGTCTAACTTGCCTCAAGCTGGCGATAAAAAGAAGACGGTATTTTTCTTTGATAATAATGCGTTCTCATCCTTCGAGAACCTTCTTTAGCGTCCTTAGTCCACGTGGCAAGTAGAGTTTTTTTAATCGGTAACAGCAAGCATATTAATAATTTAAGTCTTGTCTGATAGATTAATTTTCTAGTAGAATCTTTGTGAGTTCTCGACTAAGTATTGAAAGAAAAGAGCTTTGTTGCAGCAGATTTTCGCATAAATGAGATGAAGTCTTTTAGAAGTCTTTTAATTGGCTTTCAATCGTACAAAAAGGCATGGAATGCTCGCTAGCCAATCAGAATGCCTCAATAGGGAAGCCTTTTTAGTGTCGCATCTATGCCATACGTTTCCACACCAACTGCGCGTCTCTTTGAGCTTGATCATTACCATATCACTATGTCTTACTAATAGAAAATATATTTGAAAGGCAGTAATTGCGTATACCGGCAAAATGAGAACACAAATTTAAGCTAGTATTGGATCGGTGTATAAAATATGAGAATCATCCGAGATACGAAGGTACATATACCCGATTATATAGACCAGAATATTTTATTCTTGTCGAAAAATATCAAAGACTAGCAAGAGAACGATTTGCGCCGTTTATCATGCAACAAAACTGCCCTATTCTCTGATCATATTTCTAGAACAAATAATCAATAACTGTTTTCGGTTAACTTTAAGTTAATAACATTCAAATAACGCCCTCGGTTATTGATTATTAGTATGCCATCTGGTACATTAGTTTTAGTGAATTTAAATGACAATCAACGCACCATTTGGGAGCTAATTCTAGAAGGGTTGTAGGTTCCTTTCAGCTTGTTGGATGCCTCAAGGCTGTCCAACTTGTTATGGTGAGGTAAGGTCTTTGTCACAATGAAACTCGTACGTGAAGTAGATAGATTATATAACATAGGCGTAGGAGCCGACAGGACTAGGTACTACGACGCTGCTATTTGTCGAATTTTTGAATGTTATGAAAAAGGAAATTATTTAGGTTTAAGGAAGAAAGAGAGAGAAAGAAAGAAAGAAAGAAAGAAAGAAACATGAAGAGAAAAAAAGAAAGAAAGAAAGAAAGAAAGAAAGAAAGAAAAAAAGAAAGATGAAAAGAAAGAAAGAAAGATGAAAGAAAAGAAAGAAAGAATGGAAGGAAGAAAGAAAGAAAGAAAGAAAGAAAGAAAGAAAGAAAGAAAGAAAGAAAGAAAGAAAGAAAGAAAGAAAGAAAGAAAGAAAGAAAGAAAGAAAGAAAGAAAGGAAGGAAGGAAGGAAGGAAGGAAGGAAGAAAGAAAGAAAGAAAGAAAGAAAGAAAGAAAGAAAGAAAGAAAGAAAGAAAGAAAGAAAGAAAGCGGAAAGAAAGAAAGAAAAAAAAGAAAAGAAATCCCTCGAGTTTGATTTTTTACTCAATTGCTAAATAACGCTACAGTTTATAATATTTTGATAAAAATTTGTTTCTAGCTAGCTCAATGATTTGCTGAGTCACGCGTGCGAAGTTCTAGAAACCGATTTGGATCATTTGTAAACAACGGTCATATTATATCTGCTCTTTGATGCACGTCTAGGGGTGGCCGGAATGCGAGAGTACGAGTACTTATCCTGTGGACCGTGAGCACGCACACATGTATACATCATACACTTATTAAATATGCTACGCGTTTGTTACTTAACTGTGTAGTTACAGCTCAGAGAGCTGCAATCTTGAAACACAACAAATTATATAATTTTTCATCTTGAATTCCAAGTTCAACTTCACGAAATCGTCGATACGTAGACATTTAGGAGACCAGAGACTTCTCTTTGAATATATGAACACGTAGCACAGTTTATGTTGGGTGGTAGACTGTGACACTGGAAATGCGTTGGTATAATTTTCATCCACTTCAAAGATACTAATCAAGCAAGAGAGCATAAATATTGACGCTCTCTTGATAAAAGAAAATATTATTCTAGTGGAAAACGTAAGAAAAATACGTATGAAGTTCTAGACTTCAGCGACAAGAATAGGAAAAAAAATGATTTACGTTGATGAAAAAGTGTGACAAGGGAGTTAAGTTAGCATCTGTTTAACATGTAAGTCAATATAAACAGTACTTACTTCAAATATTAATTATTCATTTATCTAATATTAATACAAAGTTTTGTTTTTTCCGATAATAATATTTCAGGGCGTGCTCATGACGTCATTTTTTCCCTACTTCGCCTCAGGCTTCAGCTCAAATCATGAATCACGTATTTTTGAAACTGAAAATTAATATCGAAATGTTCAATATTAATTGTTGATCTCGACAAGCAAAATTATAAGCAGTCGGCTTCTCTGGTTATTGTGGAGTTAAAGCAAGCTTTTTTCCTCACAGGTAATAATATTAGAATAAGCGTAAAGTTGAAACTATTATAATATCTTGACTCTCTTTTCTAAATCACATGAATTATAATTTAAGCAAATTTCATAACGCTAGTTGAACTGACAAGTGCTTAATCCAGTACGCAAGATAAGCTGTGTGAAAGGAGCCAAGTGTTGACAAAATTCGTCTTTCTTTTTTATGTTTCTCATACAGAAAAAGCTGTTTTTAGTGTACTACGAACTTAGTTTTCAAGTTCTCTTTGAAATTTTTTAATTCACCAATTCTTTAGTTAATGAGAAAGCAGACGAATATATTCAAAATAACTTCGATATTCGGCTACATTTTGAATATAATTGAATTTAACATGGATATTATAATTTTTTTGAATAGATTCTTCGAATGAATTATGGCAATAAAACTGGGTCAGCCATATGACAATCATATATGTAAAGCTCCTTTGATTATATACATATAGAAAGGGCACTATATATATATATATCATAAATCATGATATGTATTACAACGTGGTACTGTTGGGAAATTCACCGCCTACAATATTGCCAGTTATCAAATATTGTACTACCGGCTTTAATTTCTATTTGTATCTCACTCAATTCGTAGCAAAATCGTCAGTTATAGCGTTGCTTAGAGCCAACCCATTCATCTAAGATCAGGAAAGCCAACGTAAAACACATTATGATGTCACAAAGAACGTCATGTCTTTTACGTCATGACACCAATTAATCTCATTTTGATGTAAGATATTGTCGTTATATTGTCGTTATTGCTATTTTGTTGGTGAGACGTTCTACACCTTGGTTACAGCAAAATCTTGATCAAAACGAAAATGAATTTTAGAGGTTTCAGATGGCGTATTTTTGGAAGATTCTAAATTTAAACTTCGACTTGAATTTTAGCTGACACATTTTAATATACGATTAAAGCAGGGGCATTTTTATCCTGGCGAAAAGCTCATCTTTTTGATCAATATTTTTCAATAAAATGTAAGAAAAAAGGCTTCGGACTTTTTCCAAGAATAGTAGGGTTATTGTGAAGGTTATTGTGCTAAAGGGCGGTATGTCTTAGATTTAGGCTATGGCATGTGTAGAATATTTTATTAGTCTGAGAGCAACGTATTCAAAAAACTACAAAAATTCGTAATCAGAAGAATTCTTTATGGATCTAGTTTTATTTCAAAAAGAAAATTTATACTAAATTGTACAATAACTCGCTTAGAAACACATTTTTTCACCATAGGAAGGTTATAAAAATATGAATTGATTTGCTGTTTAGGATTCAGCTTCTTTAACCTTTTGTTCAAGGGTTTGTAATGTTTTTTGGATCGCTTCTAAAGCAATGGCTTTAGTCGTGGCAATCCATTCAACTGAAGAATTAATTCTATTAATTTCTCTTAACAAAGTTTCCAGCAACTCTTTCATAGTCCTGTAATCCTGAGTATGAGATGTTCCTCGATAGTTACGAACTCGTTCTTGTATGTCATTATTTTGGTCAGAAATAGCTTGAATTGCAGTGAGTTTTCCAAAACCCTCCATCAGCGAGTCGTGGGTGCTACCACTGTTCGTACTATCATTATTGGATGGGTGCATAGACGTAGCAGCCCGATCTTGTTGACCACTTATTGACGCACTCGATGACCTAGGTTCAGAATTTCCTCCATCAGACGTCGTCGTTTGAGTAACTTCAGCTAATTCAGAGAACATATACACGCGTTTTGGAGCGTCAGAACTGCTTCCAGACGCACTGAAATTCAAACCTTTTGAATTCTGCGGTCTAGCAGAGGTCGATCCTTCCTCGCCAGCGCCATTTTCCTCGTCATCTAGTTGCTGTATATTAATTTCTTTTCGTCTATCTTTTGGAATATCAAATAAAGTTTTCTGGTTTGTATTTGGTTGAGGAGAAAAGGCTTTTTCTAAGTCTTCTTCACAGATAGTACAATTACAATCGACCAAATGACCTCGTGAATTGTATTTGAATGTTCTCGGTTTTTCGCTTTCACTGCTTGAACTATCGTTTCTTTGATACCATGGCTTGCTCCAGGGTGTTTGCCATGATGGAATCTCGTACTGAGACTCGGTAAATTGCGGTTGTCTTCCTGTATCATCTCGTCTCCTCTCCATTTCGTTTAATGGCGGTCTTTCCTGTTCAACCCAAACCTACTCTCCACCAAAAATCATCGACAAACCATAGAAAATATCTAGAAAAATAGTCAAAAAATAAAGAATTGAAGTTCCCGAACCACTAGGACCTTCGAGTATCGAGAAATTCGGCGATCAGTAGAAGAAAAAGAGATGTTTTGAAAAAGGAATTTCTCGATAACACAATCGCAGGGATCGAGAAGCTTCCAACAACAAACCCGTCCCCTCACCCATGGATATCAACTTTGTCAGCACAAAACTATCCCTACCGGGTAGCACTAAATACAACTTATTCTCTCTGCGAAAAATAATCTTATTTTGTACTCCAGCAAATAAAAATCTTTATATATATTTTTATATCTTAAGCTTAAAGATCTTAAGTTGAGTATAGAGAGTTAAAGTGTTTTAAGAGTTGGATTTTTTTTTGAGGAGATAAATTGTGTTCCGTGGAGACCCCTGAAGGGTATTGTTTTTGTGTTTCCTTATATGGCATGTAGTTCTGGAAGATTCGAATGTAAGAGAAAATGGATCACACGTTCATCAGGTTTATGTATGTTCAGCGACACAACGGACAAACAAGATATGCCACCTAATTTTATCATCTTCTCCTCGCTCTAGATCGCAATCCTAAGCCTATCGAAACACCAAGACAACTTCACCGTGAACTAGACTCGGTATTCCTCTGTACTAGAGGTTTATTTGATTCAAAATGGGTCGCGATTTTTACGCCGTCCTTGGCGTACCTCGAAACGCCTCGACGGATGATATCAAGAAAGCGTACAAAAAACAAGCGAGGATTTTTCACCCGGATAAAAACAAAAACCAAGGAGCAGAAGAGAAGTTCAAGTTGGTATCAGAAGCGTACAAGGTCCTTACTGACCCGAATAAAAGAGAGATTTTTGATATGTGGGGCGAAGAAGGATTGACTGGCAACTTTGAAAGTCGTGGATTCCCTTTTGTGGATCCGATGAAAGTCTTCCGCGAAGTATTTGGCGATGAGGATCCCTTTAAAGGTATGTAATGTTCTTATTCGCCAAATATCACATCCTGTAGACTCCTAGTTCTCCCCAGAGCATTGGGTATTACCGGGAATATCTTACGCAAACCTACCCTTATTAGATTGACAAGTTGCCGCAATGTCAACTATTTCTTCCATTTTACCTATTTTTACCAGATTACGTATTTATCAGCTGAAGAGCGTATATATGTTGGTGTTTAGATGTCTGTGACATCTCTTTTAGAGATTATTAACCATTCAGGGCGAATTTATCAATTTTGTAGAGTAAAGAATCACTTACAAAAAAATTTGTGCAACAACCACAAACACATTGAATTTTGTACGGCTCTAAAAACAAAGTTAAATAGGTAATAGGAACTCCTATTCCTTGTTTCGCTCAAACGAATTCACGTGGCATTGTATAATTATTTCTATCCCATTGTTAATATCTTAGAACACTTTCTACGCCTCGAGTCACTTCTAGAATCTTTATTTACTCATATTGCATGACACAAGCCTAAATGCACCCCGTGGCCTACTATCCACGGGTTGTAAGCAAGACAATTCCATTTACAAAAAGCTCTGCCATATGTCTTTTACAAATTAAATCAAGCAGTCAACTAAATTAAATGTTATTTGAAAATATTTTTGAGAAAGTAGCAGAAAGTCTATTTCTGGCCAGTTGTATTTGGTTGGGTTATAAACTTATGAATATTTCAGACCTTTTTGCTAACAAAAAATCTTTTCTTAACCATTTTGTAGCAGTTGATATTAAATAATTGCAAATATAACTTTCTAAACAAAAGCAAAATATCTTTCATTACTTACATTTTTCTTTTTCCAAAATACCCTATAACATAAAAAATATTTGTTACAGAATTTAAGAATTAAAATTTAATATAAACAAGAAATTCATATTTGTACAACATCTGAAAGGAAGTTTCATGTAATATTTGTAAGCAGATGACATAAGCTAGAGGATGGATAAATGTTGAAATATAGAACTGCTAACCAGGAACTGTAGAGGGGGAGGAGCTGGTAGCTATAGGGCTATAGATCTACCACTTTTTTCCTTTTCCCATATGGCTAGTCTCTTATATTTTCCAGTCTTAGTCATGCCACATTTTAGGGTCGCTAACAGCTAAGTGAGTGAGTGAGTGAGTGGCACATTTGTATATTTATTTGCACATGCAGAATGTGAAATATCACTGATTTTCCTAGTCTGTTAAACTTGCAATTAATTATCTTTATTTTTTCATTTTTTTCTAGAATTTGATTACTTCTTCTTCGATGGTCTCGGAGATTCCTGCAATTTCTCAAAAGTATTTCAATCTCATTCATCATCCTCTTCGTCTGGTGGATGGAAAAATTTCGGCACTGAAGGCTTCAATTTTGCTCCTGGTCCCGACACATTTACAAAGCCTGAACCAACACTAACGCAAGATCCACCTATTGAACAATTGTTGCCAATGACCCTAGAAGAATTATTTACAGGACATGTTAAGAAACTTAAGATAAACCATCAGGTGTTAACACAAAATACTTATGTACAAGAAGAGAAAATCCTTCAAATCGATGTCAAGCCAGGCTGGAAAGCAGGGACAAAAGTGACATTCCCTCAAGAAGGAGATATGAAACCAGGTGTTATCGCAGCAGACATTGTGTTTGTCATAGCAGACAAACCCCATCAATTTTTCAAAAGAGATTCAGATAATAACTTATTATACCTAGCAAAACTGACTTTACGAGAAGCCCTCGTTGGATGTATGGTTAATGTACCAACGATTGATGGCAGAGTATTATCTATTCAAGTTAATGAAGTCATTCAACCAGGAACTCAGAAAAGAATACCAGGAGAAGGACTTCCAGTTCCTAAATTAAACGGCAAAAGAGCCGATATGATTGTTGCATTTGAGGTAGCTTTCCCAACAAATTTATCCAATGAACAAAAAGAATTTTTAGCAACTTTACCTTTCTGAAAGGGAGTTTCCAAACATCTTTATTAAATTTGAATAAACTTTATTTCAAGTGCGTAGCTACAGAGCAGATTTTGTACAAGGTCAAGAAAACCATAAGAGGAGGTATAGGTTTTGGATTGCATTACATTCCCGAGTCTGTTTGCGATTGAACTTTTCAGTTATTGCAAAATGAACAACTTACCTAATTTATGTTAAGATTTCTCCACTTCCAGCCATCCAAGAAAAGTTTATTACTTAAATTCAAAATCACACATTATTTGTGTGTTGTTTTGGGCATGAACTCTAAACAGAGAGATAATACTCAAGGGAATGTGGCGTGGTCTGGAAGTGGAAAACATTTAGTGGCACAGTACAAAATCTGCTTGATACAAGAATAAATTATATTTTTTATGAGCCAAAATGGTTCTAATGCATGTATGGACTATGAGTCCCTTTGCACCTGGAAAATTATAAGGTGTAGACATAAAGGCCGATTTATACAGCATAATTTTTCCTCACAACTGTTTTGTACAACATTCTGGCAACACAGATTGCTTCATTAAGTTGAGTATTCACTGGTTTCTTATTCTTGACTTTGAGGGGCACTTTGCCTAAATATTATGGCTTATTATTGATCCTTCACTGCACATGAAAACTATCGTGTTAATTAATGCAAAGTGCACCTCAAATTTGATGCAAATTAACCAAATTGAAATGCTTCCTGGGTTGTAAGAAAGCAGCATATACAACTTGCTTACAACTGTACTTAACACATGACAGTTTGCGAGGAAAAATCATACCATTTAAACTGGCCTTAAGTGTTAATAGGCAGATTTATTTAGGATATTTTGAAAATTTTCCTTCTAAAGATAGAACAGATTATATATGTGTGAGTACTGTGGTATATATCATGTCTTGCAGAACACCCCAAAAACCAACTGTCTTATAGTCTTATAGTCTACTAAGATACTCCAATATGTTTTTATATCATGTAAAATCTCCCTCCTTGAAAACAATTTAATATTCACAGTGCTTCATGTCAATGCAAAAAAGAATTTTAAAATCATATTTCAACACCAAGGAATTATTTTATTTGATATATACTTGTGTTTAGACAGTATGTGTAAATAGTATATATTTACGAATAGAAATTGAGGATTTTAGGCTTACGAGATGTTCTTCTTATTTGGCCAAATTCACGATAAAATAACATTCTATACATTGAAGAATTTAGACTAATCACTTTACTGTGTATTGGTTACTGTTTAATCTAAATATTTGACAGAAAAAATTACATTATATTTGTACATAAAGGGATAATAAAAACCTTGAAGATTATAAACTGTTGTGCTGTCCCATTCAACTTATGTAGTTGTGACACAAGTTTATGCAGGAGTACTTATAAGCTTATCTATTAGAAAGTCCTTGGGTTTCTGTGACCACCTTCGAAATGTCACTGAATAGCTATATATAGAGGCTTTGCCCCAACACGTGATGGCAGCCATGACAGGAGGCAAGAACGATTGAATCTGGTCTAATATAATTTACATGAGGAAGAGTTCAGTTTCACAGGGGGAAAGACTATTGTTCCTACCCCGGCGGGGTTCCTACCTCCTGTCATGACAGCCATCATGTGATGTTGCAAAGCCTCTATTCAGGCTAGGTCTTCAATAACTTCAATGTTTTGTATTTTGATTTTAGGTCTATGTATGGAATATGAATCCCAAGGTTATAAACAAGGTGATGATGATGATGATGATGATGATGATGATGATGATGATGATGATGATGATGATGGTGGTGGTGGTGGTGGTGGTGGTGGTGGTGGTGGTGGTGGTGGTGGTGGTGGTGGTGGTGGTGGTGGTGGTGGTGGTGGTGGTGGTGGTGGTGGTGGTGGTGGTGGTGGTGGTGATAGTAATAATGATAATAATGATGATGATAATAATAATAATAATGATAATAATAATAATGATAATAATAATATAATAAAACTAATGATGATGATGCTATCGTTGCTGCTGATGATAATAAAGGAGCCATGAAGTGAGGTAAACAGTGTTGAACCATTTTCTTTTTATGAATTATCAGAACCTAGTTCCAATCGCTGTTCTAGTAAAAGCCAGAGAATCAACTAGAAACATTTCATGCAGCTTTGCATGAGTCGTGCTCCATAACACGACATCTTAATTGTTGCTATGACCACCGAGACGCTACTAGCTTGAGGCGTTTGGCCAATTGAACATCATTCTAAAACATCTGTTTTCCATTAAAATTGAAAAAGAATTCATGAACAGAGTTTATATTTAGCACTTCCATAGTTACAGATTTATGTCTGACTTTTTCTAAAACTATCAAAGTTTAATCTTACTTTACGATTTTCCTCTTCATCTAGATCCTTTTTCTTCCTAGGAATATAGGAATTGCATAATGAAGCTATATAATAGAAGACAGCCGGTCACTGTTTCAAGTGCTTTTGAAATTTTGCAAGTATTTTTCTATCTCCTCTTTTTTAATGATTGCTATTATTTTCTGAAAAATTTACTACCTCAAACCTTAGAGATATCTATAAGGTTCCCTAGGAGTTGATAAATAATGTAAAAATCGTTATGGAGGAAAAAAAAGCAGATTTTTCTGACAAGCTAAGAATTACAGGTTGAAAATTTGAGAGAATGATTAAAGTATTTGATCTTTTGTTTTCTCGATCTTTCGTGGCCAAAAACTCTCCGCCTATCGTTTACTAGAAATTTAATGGAAAATTCTCAACACAAAGATGGCCATGCCATTTGAAGGGGGGATGGGTGAGAAAATAGCAAGATGCAGTTTTTTTCCCAACGACCCTTATGATTAGGTCAGCTAGACCCCCACATTTTTCACCCACCCACCCTTCCCTCCCATAAAAATGAACTGTTTGTTCTTGTTTTCGCTTGCAGGCGTGTTTCTATGAGCGTGTTCTTAGCCTGCCAAAAACAGCATGAATCCCATGTTGATGAAGACTCCCGCTGACCAGACCACGCGTTCCAAACTTTTTACGGGTCACAATAATTGATACTTCGAGTCAAAATTTCTTAATTAATGATTTTCGTCGATTTTTTTAAGTGTATTTTTCAGTTTATTTTCTTTCTAAATCCTCTGATATCAGCCTTTTTTAATCATTCTGAAGTTAGGTCGTCATGATTGTCTTCCATTCACTTATCCTATTTTCCTTTTATTGGGACAGTACGGGCTTTTTTGAAGCTCAAAAAAATCCCAAGGTCTCTTGGTCCAAGAAAATATCAGCTAAATTTCTTTAAATATTAAGTGCATTTTTAAAAGGCTTTTTTTTCTCTCACTTCAGCAGATTATCGAGTACTTTTTAGTTTAATAGAACTTTTTGTTTGAGTTGATTTATTCTTCTTCTTCATTTCATTTTGTTAACATAATTAGCATATTAAATGTCAGTACTGGCAACGAAAAAAACGATTACAGTGAAGAATGACAACGAGGTCATAAAACAACATCTTTATAGTACCAGGATTTGTACTAATACGTACTTTTACTGTTTAGCTAGCAAGCCTTGGTTTGAAGGTAGTGCCCAGAGTGTCCCTAGCTCGATGGGCACTCTGGTTTTCTACCTTTCGAGAGTGGCGCCGGCTTCGAAATGCCCCTAGGAAAACCTTCTGATTTTAATATCTCCAATTCTCTCTTGTAATAACCTTGAACTTTGCAATTCTTTATATTTCATGTTTCAAAATTTATATTGTATTTTTTCTCCGTCTCCACCCACGCGTAAATCGAGTAGCCCTGGGCACTAACCCGTTTTGGATCGTGACAGTTTGCACGACTTTATCACGCATGCGCAATGACTAAAGATCTAAAAATAGCATAAAACGGGGGAATTGTAGTATTTCTGCGTATAAAAAAAGATGCTGAATGAGAATAAGCTGACGAATGAGCGACTTTGACAGCACCTGGCTCAATAAAAACTTCATTAATAAAGCAATGGATGTTTTTATTCTTTGTCGGTCGGTCTAGCTCATTCTCTGGCATTCCCGATGATCACTGGTGTTGACTAACACAAGTAGAGACGCCACGATCTTTACGCATAACATCCACTTATCAAAAAACATTATCCAATACATATGTCAGAACAGATATACAAATAAATCATATTTTTAATGGCTGCAATATTTTGAAGAAACCTTGACCTTATTTTCTTTGTTCCCAATTTATCCACTCACACTCGTCGACTAAACGTTTTTCACATTATTTTACTTTTATCGTTTGTTTCTGTTTTATTAAAATTTAATTTCAATTCTTTATATAGGCATGATTTCTTAGGATATGGGTCTACGGTTTGGTGTTTGGAATAGTAACAACAAAATTTGAAGATAAACTTGTGTTATGAAACGACGCTTTTTTCGGTGGGGAAATCCTGATAATTTTCTAGCACCTTCCCAGTAGAATAAATCAAAGGATTAGGTAACAATAAGAATACTTTTTATTGTCAATTCATGTCAATACACGTGGCATATCTAAATACAAACAATTACGGCAAGCATACAAGTTAAGAAACGCGTGACTTCCCCCTCAGTCGCCGTCGCTCGCTATTTACAAAGAAGGTTCTAGAATTGACCCAGGTTTCTATCTTGGCAGAGAATCAATAATAACTTGTCTTTGGTGTGGAGAAAGATAATTAGGGAAAAGTATGTCGTATTTTATGATCAAATCTGCTCTACTTGAGGGATTTTTTGGTCGTGGAAGTCCTTCTCCTTTGATTAGTTTTTGAGTTCCTGGTTGGACGATTTTGTCGTGGTTTATACGTAAGGTTTTCCCGTCTATTGTTGGGATTTCAACACTCGCGCCAACTAAAGCATCGCGTAAAGACATCTTACACCAATATATTAAATTATTCTCACTATCTCTAGTAAAGTGTCTGTGCGTCTTGTCTTTTAATTTGAAGACAACATCTGCTGGTTGTACTCCGGGCTTTCTGTCCCCCTCGTTGGGAAATGTAATATTTGTTCCTTCTTTCCATCCTGGCATTATACTGACTATAATAATTTTTTCCTCGATTGTATAGTTTCCAAACTGGTTATGGACTTTTCTAGATATTTTAAGTTTCTTTGTGGCCCCTGTAAACAATTCTTCTAGGCTTAATAATAAGTCTTCTTCTACCGCGGGATCTTGTCTCTTGAATTTCTTATTCGGTGTATTCGGAATATCGTTGAAGAACTGTTCTTCACTAAAGGGGCGAGTTTTTCTTGGATTACAACGATCCGAGCCGTGGACGAATAGAAGGCCATTTATCTTTTCTGTTAGATAGTCCTCATCGTCCAAAATATCCTCAAAAAAATGGTCAATAAATGTTTTACTAGTGTCCGGGTATTCGAAGGTAGGCCTTGTAGTGTTGAACACTGGTCCTTCAAACAAAATATCTGGTCCAACGTACTCTTCACTCGTCTTTTTGGAACTTGTGAAAAAAAATCCCTCTTCTCTCGAACAGTCGTACTGATTGCGTTTTTCATCATCGTTCAAAATTGCGTAAGCTTCGACAATCTCTTTGAACCTTTCCTCGGCTTCTGGCTCCTTGTTTTTATCCGGATGAAATTTTAACGCCAAAATTCTGTAAGCTTGTTTGATTTCTTCTGATGTTGCTGAACGAGGAACATTCAGAATCGAGTAATAATTTTTTTCCGCCATAATTGAGCGTGAGTTAGTTTTGTGAGCTGAACATTCCGTGTCAACTGGCTGTAAGAAACTAACAAGAACACCAAACTGTTTACCAATTTCTTTGTCTACGAAGCTTCTCGAAGCTTCGAACCTTTCAGGGTTTTTCCCTGAGTGAACAACAAGGATTTCCGGTCGCGCGCGTGACATGTTGTAACCGGAAGTCAAAATCCGGTGTATAAATTTGGACAACGCGCCCCTATCTTCCGCTGTCTTAGGCGTGAAGTTAAAGAATTCGAAAGATTTTACGGGAATATTTTATTCCTTAACTTTTTCTAAATAAAAAGGCGATTCTTGAAGTTTGCGTTTTTTTCCTGTGCCATGGAAGTTACTGGTACCAGTTCTGCTCTGCAAAAAAAAAATCCTAATCCAATCCAATAAAAATACTCTTGAAGCAGCAGAAAAATCTTCAAAAAAGAAACCAAGACTTGTAGAATGAAATAAGAGAAGAAGGAAAAAATTGGGGGGGGGGGGGGGGGGGGGGGGGGAATGGGACAATCTTTCCCAGAGCTCCTCGATTCTCGCTGACACTGACCAAAAGAAATGCGGGCTCTATCTCAAAATCAAGCGAGTTGAAAACACATGCAAACTTCACGAAAGGATGACAAACTCTTTCTACAAATCTTTCTTTAAGTAAATAAACAGTATTCTAATGGAGTAAAAGAAGAAGGAAAAAGAAAACCACTGCAGGTAAGTGATTTGGTAAAAATTAGTGTTGTTTTGCTAGCGAAAGTGAAGAAAACTTTACAGATTTAAAAATCTTCGGTGTCTTTGATAATTGTCCGCATATTTTTCCTTCAATTTTCTGGGCACGAAAATAGTATTCGTCCTTTTTTTTAGCACACGGCATTTCTTCTTGTAAAGCTCTGTATAGCAGCTTCCTTTGCTATTAGATTCAACTTGGCAATTTTTGGGCTGCCTGTGTTTTTGGAAAATTACGTGTTGGGTTCCCTGTTCTTTTCAAGTTTTACTCGTATTGTGCGCAGGTAAAAGAAACGTGCGCAGGGACTCAGAATTTGTAATACTCGAGAAACACAAAGATGAGTGAATAAGAAGGAAAAGTTTTTAACTATATTAAGGAATATTGAGGTTTAGGACGTTTTTGGACATGAAAAGATATACAAGCAAATATGATTATATAGGGATAAATATTTACAGTGCAAAGTTCATGACAACTTCGAGAAGTAACTAACAAGTTCGTGAACGTATCAAGAATTTTCCATTAGGGGGAGGGGGAGTTTACAAGATAGAATCAAAAAGTGATTTTCCCTCCCCTCCCTCAACAAATTTGATCCCTCAACAAATTTGATAATTAAATTTATTTTTCTGAGAGGTTTGGAGCCGACGGGTTTTTCTTTCATTTCTTTTCATTTTTTTTTTTTTCAAATTGGAATTTGAATTTAGGGAGGAAAAACCGGGAACCCGGAGGAAAACCCTCGAAGCATAGGAGAGAACCACCTAGAAACTCTACTCACATATAACACTAAGCCCAGTGGGACTCAAACCCAGCCCCATTAGTGACAAGCGAGGTTTGGACCTGGCGGCATTTTCTTTTTTTGCTTCTATTTTTGTTTTGTTCTATTTTTCCACATTTTTATTGCCCTCGAGGTACAGGAAACGGGAGTGTTCTTCATAACCCCCAGGCTATAGGGTTGTTTTCTATATCTCAAGGCAAATTACCAAAGTGTAATAACTTATCCTCGGAAGCACAGGTCATGCGGTGAGGTACGAGACTCCCACTCATATATTTTCCAGAAAAGAAGCGTACAGATTATTTTTGAAGTGACACAAGTCCGGTGAGCATATCATTCATGGCTCCCCTCCCCTAGTTATCGTTGCTATCTCCCCGCACAAGCTCGACAAACTAGCTAAATATATTTATCTCAAAATGTATAATTCTCCGGAAAATTGATTATAAATTACTTCAATTGTTTACTGTCCTGTGAAAAGGAGGTTACCGCTCTCACCATCTCAGATTTTTAGACTAGATTGTAACCTCACATTCTAGGTCTCAATATCGAGGAAGTTTGAACTTGATACTTTTTGAAACTTGTACATTTTATCCCTCTAATCACCCTTAACTTTTTCGAGTTTTTTGAACAACACCATGAGTGTGTTTCAGTAAGCTAGGAGGTCTTAAATTCGACATTGTCATTGACATTAAGCCGCCATGGCTCAGTGAGGTTCGGCTGAATTTTATTGCTTTTCCTGAGATAACACTGAATCGTGGTGAATTCTGGTATAGCTAGGGTACAAATAACTGACACAGCTAGTAGAAGTAGAAATCGATTCTACTTCTCGCAAAATTGCGGCAGAGCTGCAACAAGATTGCAAGACACGAAAGCATGCAACGAAAGGTCAAAATAATATGGGATTTTCCCAAACTTTGTCTGCAGGTTTTTCCAGCATATTTTCTTCTGTGCTGACATTATTTATGTATGAATATAATTACATTCAAAGCTTGGCATGCAACATGCAACATGCAACATGCAACATGCAACATGCAACATGCAACATGCAACATGCAACATGCAACATGCAACATGCAACATGCAACATGCAACATGCAACATGCAACATGCAACAAAACCTTCACCAACCTAGTTTTTTTGAGATTGCTATCATGGCCAGAAATCGGAACCCTCGCGCCCGCCGTAAGTTTTCAGCGGTCAATACCAATTCTCTAAATAAGAAGTTGAACTTCAGGCAATTTTTTTTTTTTTTTTTTTTTTTGGTTTTTTTTTGGTTTTGTTTTGTTTTTTGTTTTGTTTTTCTTTGTTTTTCTTTTCAAAATAAACCCGCGAAATCTTTCGCGCCATGAAATTTTCGCTGGCCACAAGACAAACGGGCTCAAAATTTCCAAAAAATTATGGTCTAACAGCGTTTTTCCCCAGTAAATCTATGCGCTGACAGATTCTAAGAGCAGCGGTGTTTTCAAAATCTAAAATTTGCTGTTTACAAGCTTCAATTTGATGTATTACTCGCTAGTTTTCGTTCAATATTATTCAAGCTATTGCCTCGGGAATTTGGAAATATGGAGTCCGTTATTGTGTTTATCCGTTGGAGCAAAAAAGACGATTTTAAATTGAAAAAATGCTACATCTATTTCTTCTTTAACGAGGTAAAACGACTTGGAATTCACATTTAGTCTATTGAAAATCATGACACTCAGTACAACTTTTTAATATATACATTTATTGTAAGAGAAAAAATAGTTTACTTTTGGTATCTACACGTAAGTTTCCCCTTTCGCTTTGTAATTTGTAAGTGCCGCGAAAGGCAGAATCAAGGATTAAAATATGCTACATCAAATTTACACTTTCTTTATTGTTTTTGCCATACCATAGTAGCTTATATACTAAGGTTTGACATGTGAACTATAACTTTTTAATTTACTTAATAGTAATTGAGCATTTGACAGGAAATAGTTCGACTCGTATAGTTTTACCATCAATTTTTAGTCCTTGGAGATAACAAGAGGGGGACTGGGTCGAGTAGCATTTTTGCTTGACGGTGGGGATTTCTGGCGATGAACATCACCGTAAGGAATTTCGCAGTAAAGACATTTAACATTCCTCAGCCTTGATTGAGTACTGAATTCCTCGTTTTGTTCAAGTCCTCTTTAGAGGTCAAGAGCATAATTGTTACATTCAGCCCTTCGCGTTCAAACTGGAAATATGATAAACTGGTTCTCGGTCTAAGCTTTTCTTAAGTGGTCTTTCACTAAGGAGAGTCTTATGTCTTGATTCTTTGCCAGTTTTGATACGATAACTGGATTCCTGGATAAGTTGGGGATTACGTTTAGACCACCTTGATGATAGGGCTTAATTTTGATCCTTTTCCAGTTTTATTTTGGTCGCTGATAATGGGTTTTATAATTCTATTACTACCACCTTGTGTAATATGCAGAGAATCAGGCAACAAATTTCTGCAACTTTCAAAAAAAGCCTTCAAATTTTATCTATACCCTGAAACAGCCTCTGGGCTGATCAAAGTCAGGCACGCCCACCTCACTGAGATCGTTACGTTAAATTACGGAGGGAGGAAAACCAGAGAACCCGTAGAAAAACCCTCGAATCAAGGGAGAGACCTAACAAACTCTAATCAATCGTGATACCGAGTCTAGGCGACTCGAACTTGAGATCCCATGTCCAGACGTGAGAGGCGAGTGCACTACCACTACACCATCCTTATTTCACATGCAACATACCGTTGCCAATCGTGCGGGAAAATGCTTCATATTGCACGAATTGATAGATGGACTATCTGGTTTTTGCTTTGTCAATTCTTCCCTTAAAAGCTTAATCTTAATCCTTTACCAGATTTGATTATCTCAGTACCATCTTGCACATGGTGTGCAAAACTGCGAAAATCTTACGTGTGTTGCTCCGATAACGGAGAACCAATTAGTGTGATAACTGCACTTTGTCATATGTCTATAATCACGGTTAATGCAGTCTGTGATGCACGTACACTCAGGTGCAGTCGCTTGTATTTCCTGTAATACAAATGTGACCATTTTAGCTATAATGGAAACGTTTAAGGTCAAAGTGAAAAAATTAAAAAATTGTTAAAAGGTTGAGGTGTTTTGGGACTTTTTCTAAGTCATACCGTACTGACGAAGGTATAGTTCAAAGGTCGAGTCATAATGTAAAACAAACAAATCATAAGGAAAGGCTTTGGATAATCTTTATTCAAGTTTTCAAGCGTGGTTCATTAGGCTTAAGAGGGCGTTGCTTACGTTTTGATGTAAGCTTGGTGACCATTTTAGAGCCTTCAGAGAAATTGATAAAATAGAATACACAAATATTGTAACGAACAAGCAAACTGAAAACCTTTAAAGCAAGTAAACAAACAAACAAACAAACAAACAAACAAACAAACAAACAAACAAACAAACAAACAAACAAACAAACAAACAAACAAACAAACAAATCGTAATTGATATTTTTTAGGCCAACCAAGATCGCCCGACTAACCTAGCTAACAGCATTTACCACCACGTACGTTCTGGTATGTAACCCCTGATACCACAGTGTGGGATAAAGTCAAAACGGAAAGGATTTGTCTTGAAACGCAGATAATAGACATTGACGTTAAACATCATAACTTAACATAAAATAAATCCATGAAGGAGTTAAGCGGGCACTGATCAGTATCACGAAAACACAATCCGCTTAGACCTCTCGTGCATTTATCAATCAAAACTGAATCGCTAGATTCCTAGATCCTACGTTATTCCTCTTCCTATCATGACGCTGGGTAAAATAGTATAGCGTTGTTGCATGGAGTCATACCTTACCTTGTTTTTTTTATTATTTTCAGTAGATTCTAATATATATATACCCCGAGGCGATAGCAACGACACTGAAACTCTAACTGAGATTTGCAGTCAACACTATATAGGTATTACTTTATTAATGCTTTTTAATCTGACACTCGAGTAATGATATACTTTTAGACGTAACCCAGTTATTTAACCGAGACGATATTAAGAAGGGACACCCACTGGTCCTTTAGTATCCCTTAGAAAGGAGAAAGACTGGTTTATGAAATATTTATCTCGGTCTTAACTTTACAAGAGTATTATCATAAACTATCTATATTACTGGCGGAAGAATGGTTCGTACTTTGTTCTTTCTGTGTTTAATATCATTCTGCAGACTTGGGGAATATTCCCTTGGAAACGAAGGTAAGACTAGGCTCTTGTGATTAATTTTAGATAAGTCAAAAATATGGGACACAGAAGGCAAATTCTCTGTGAAGGTTATTCAGCCAGAGATAGAAAATTGTCAAAGCTAGAGGAAACATTTATATTATTAATCAAATTGATTATAAATAATTGTACATCAACAATAAAATAACGTTTTACTCGAAGGTAATTATTGTCTTCATCGTGCGAAGGAGAAAATTGTTTAAACTTGCAATTTTCATGCAAAATTTTATTGTTTTATTTTCGAAGTTAGAGTCATGGGTTTTTTCTATTACGAGTAGGTTTAACATTTCATTCTTTGCTTTCTTCCTTTTTGAAACCACAAAATCATAAAAACAGAGAGAAAACTATGAGATAAAGTTTTATTTATTCAGTCATTATGCCAGGAAAAAATCTCCTCGACGCCAAAACAGAAAAGAAGTTGCCCAAATGATTAAATATTGAATACGTTTCGGGCTTATACATGAACTAAATTTGAGTAATTGTTCTTGTATCAGTGAAGTTATCTCAGCTCTCAGTCGAATATAACTGATTGACTATATCTGCCCGAGTCTAGAAAAATCTCCTTTTATACTGAAAGATTTGTAAATACAGGGTAAATCAGACTTTTTTTATGTATTATAACGTTATGTCTAAGTTAATCCTTCTTGATGTGTGTTGTGTAGCTAAATTGCGTATCATTTTCTTTTGAATTCGTACTCTTACTTTGTTTTGTTTCTATAATGATGGTCTTGTTTATTTAATTTTTTGTTAAGTTTGCTAGTACTCCATAAATATTGTAAATAATTAATTATTCAGTGTGATCTTCCTCGATCGATGAGCCGTTTATCGGCTCTTGAAGAGAGCACAGAGAAAAAATATGTTTAAATAAATAAATAAAAAAAATAGCTCCTGTTTTGCAGTATTCAAAAGACAGTAGACAAAAGATTTAAAGACTGAAAGACACTTATATTATATATTATTATTTTATTAGTATCAACAGCATGTAATATTTATACTTTTTTTTGCAGTCGTTATAGATGATGATGAGGTCAGACTACATCAACATTTGTTTGCCAACTACACTCGTGTTGTTCGACCGGTGAAAAGAAAGACAGAAGCAGTAACGGTGAAGCTGGGAATCACTATCCATCAAGTTGTCGACTTGGTAAGGAAGAAATTAAATTACGAAACCCCTAAAACGTACCATAAATGGTTCGTCTGGAAAATTGAAACTGCCTGACATATTTTGGCGTATTTTTAATGTGATTTAAATTACCAAGAAAAAGTATTTTATTAATCAAATTATATTGGTTTATACAAATTTTTACAATTTCAAACCATTTTCTTTACTGATTTGTTTACCTAGAAAATATTTTTAGAAAAGCCATTTTGGCGCCAAGTGTAGAGCGCGCGTCACTGACATCTGTAATGGCGGGAAAAGAATTACTTTTCAATGTGCTTTACAAAACTTAAAACTTGATATTTATAGCTAGCTGATAGTTGTTCTATGAAAATACGATTCATTTGTAAACACTTGAGATAATCATTTATCTAAAACCAGTCTTGAATTGCCGCCCGAACGTCTATTTTCGGAGTATATTCGTGATCTTGTTGAAAAAGGAAGCTCTTCGCTTGCGTCTTCATCAGTGTTGACACAGTTGTCTCACCGCCTCTCGCTTTCACTAACACCGACATTTAATTCTTTCGTGATCGATGCGAACGAATGGGTTAAGGGTTGCAAAAGTGGAAAAATTTAGTGTTAAGATATTTATGGTAAAACAATCATCACCAATTTGGTTACATAAAATATTTTTCCGGCTCAAATGCGATCGAAAAGTCGTAACTTTTAGCCTCTACTGACTACTAATCTATTTAAAAAATATAAACGAGGATAACCTAACGAATTAACCTTTACAAAAAACCACGTAGACTATCAGACTATAGTGGGAGGAGTAATCCAAGTCATTTGCGACAAGAAAGTCTGGAAAAGTCTAACGGTGGTTCAATATTGCTTTTACAAACGATTTTGAAATTTATTTAACATTAAGCTGAAAATGAGAAGCCAAAATTATGTTTTAAGCTGTTAGGAAGTACATTTCGGATGTTAAAAAAGCGACAAAGATACTCCTTAAAACACTTAAAACTATATAATAAGGTATAATGAGTATATATGTACTGTGATAAAAGCGAGCATATCTCAGTAATCAAAAAAAAAAAAAAATGGATAAACCTGATGTTAGATAATAGTACTCCCTATCTTTAAATTATCGTGCATAACATTTCCTGCTCTTAGCAAAACAGTTCAAGGGAGTTTTTTTTTCTGGAAATGCTGTTGCTATTTTAGTAAGAAATGTGACTGTTTATGCTACACCAAAATTGCGCAAGATTTTGCTCGCCAAAAACATTGAAAATGATGATTAAAACCAACTCGTTTCCACCATTACTGAAGTAAAAATGACTTCAACTTTTCGAGTGGGCGCAAGCTACGCTTTCTAATCCACAATTCTCTTAATAGTCAATTTTACTCTAACTTAACTCACTAAAATCCTTTTTCTACAATTGTTTTTACTTAACCTTAATGTTTCTACATGTGTATTATTTGCGAAGTGATGCTGGGCCCAGAATGGCATTACGGTCAATTAAGATTTTTTTAAGTTCAGAACTAGCGAAGCAAGCTATTACGCTTTATCATCAATTCGTGAGTTGAGGAATATAGGTGCTTTCTGGTCCAAAGCGCGGAAATACGAGCAACAATATCGTACAACTTTTCGCGCAACATTTATTTTGTTGCAGAAGTAGAAGCTCTTTCTACTCTCTGAACAATGAAAATTTGTTGCGCGCGGGGTGGTAATGCGAGCAACATTCACTTTGTAACTTGCAACGCAACAATGTTGCGCGACAAGTTGCACGATTTTGTTGCGGGTTGTATTTCGCACCTTAAAAAGCTTCGGTTAAATTTCATCGTCTTGCTCGTGTGTCTACATTGGTATGATGTTATTTAATGTGTTTAAATATATTTCTTCGAATTCCAGACAGTCTTTCTAAATCTTTCATGGATGATATCTGACTCATTTTGAATTTTAAGCAATAAAGCTCTCCGAGAAAACCAACATATTTATTGCTGAAAATTCAATATGAAAATGTTAATCTAAATCTGTCCAAGCATAATATCACAATATCACTAGGAATTCGAAACTGGTTTTCTAAATTTATCAGAAGATAATGTCTCGGGATACCAACATGTTTATTGGTAAGAATTTGAGAATGTTAAAGTAACTTGCGTGGGATGATTAAGGATTAGGTGCTGCGAATGAACCGTAATAACTCAGTGATAGTGGAATCACAGGAAGTAACTTTAAAAAGCTTTTAGTCAATGTTGTAAAAGTAATACCGGTTGATAAATTTTTACTGATAACAGTATTGAAAAACATTGTCTTAAAATTGTTTAAAAGGGTTTATCTTAACCGGTGCTTTGTGCTTACTGCCCGCCATGATAGACCTTTTTACAGATACGGCGACCATCTTGGATTCTATTCTTTTAATCAAGACATTATGGGATGCCGAGGGGGCAATTATTGGAAAATTTATAGTATACACAACTGTTAGAGTGTCTTTCTATATAATTTAACGTTATCCACTAAGAAACACATCTAAAAACCAATGGAATTTGCTAGTAGTTGTGAAACACCAAAGTGTAAAGTTATTTGAGAAAGTAACCCCGCCACTCTATGCTTTATAAATGTTTCCACGTTTGTCCCCTTGCCATCCCATAATTTAGGTTAGCTGCCGTATTGGTAAAAATGTCTATTTCGCGACGTCATTCTCGGTCCCAGGTCCCACGCTCGGCCTTTTGGCACTGTCAAGAAATGAACAACTTTTGGCAAATTTAATTGACACTGATTTCTGATTGGATAATGAAACATTGAGATACCAGACAAACCTGTTTCTATTGGTTTCGTTCTCGGAAGCCATGTTGGAGGACAGGAACGAGGCAATGTTTACGTTTTTGCATGACAAGAGTTTTCATTTCCCCAAGGAGAAAATCTATATTCTCTTCAACATGACGGGCTTAAAACCACTCTATTTTTCTTGAATTCACCCATATAGCCATTCGTTTCATGAGCGGTGACAAAAAGGGAACGTGGGCTCGTAAAGCGAGGCGACCGTGCAAGCGACGTGTACTTGAAAATACATTTTTAGTTTGCAATAGGATTTTTTTTCTCGTAAAAATTAAAAAAATTAAAAAAATGAAAGATTCAGAATTAATACACATGAAAAATTCTTGCTTTTGGAGTTGTATGTTTACATACACAAATATTCCGCTCTATCTTCGGGAGATTGCGGTTTAAGAATAAATAATTAACTCTGCACAGCGGCTACTCTGCACTCCATACAGGGTGGTGAAGAGGGGGTATCGATCACGAATCACGGGAAATTCTTTTGTTGATTCACGAATCACGAAAAGAGAATAACCTTGAAACAAAGATTCAGGAAAACCAATGCAAAATCACGAATCACGGTGTCCTTAAAATAAACAGAACACACAACACGACGGGGGGATTGATATTCACGAATCACGGACTTAATTTTTTGGGATTTCAGCGAATCACGGTTCAAAAAAGGCTGGATCACGGATCACAGAAAACATCTTCACCACCCTGTCCATATGTCCATAAAAGTAAAACAACTGGTATTAAAATGAACAATGAATATGTTGAATGAATATATTTCAGGTCGAGAAAACACAGATTCTACAGACAAGTGTCTGGATAAGACAGGTCAGTATGGAAGCCATCCATCTGTTCATATTTACCCTATATAGCTATCAAAATATATCAATGATACCTAAAATAAAACAAGACAATATGTTAAGGATTGCAAAGAAACTGTTAAAAGAGGGGTAAAACGAATAAGAATTTAGTGAAAATCGTCCGAAAACGTCACTATATTTCCACAGGTAGCCCAAGCTCTCTTCCAATCGGGATATATTTTTTCAAGATATTTTTTAAAAAATCGAGAATTCTTTTCCATCTAAATTTCTTTTGGCTCCTTTTCTTTGCCAATGCCTTATTTATGCACAAACGTCTTAAAGAAAAAAGCGAGAAAAAAAGTTTTTTTCGAGGTTGGGTTTCCTGTGGTATTTCACGTGCGGGATTCGGCTCTGGGATCAGTCGAGGTCGAGGTGACCGCTCCTTGTGGTATCGGATCAAACCCTCGAGGCAAAGCAATTCAATTTAATTCACGGATTTGGATCTTTATTAATGACAATAAAACCCAAATGTTAATCTAGTTAATCTGATGAACTAGTCTGTCAGCTGAGTAATCTCGGGTCTCACGAGAAGGATCTTTTTTGGTGCAGATTTTTCGGCACATACTGTGGCGAGTTTCTGGCGGAAAAACAATTGGATTCCTTTGAAATTAGCTTAGAAAGAGTATATAGTTATATATAAGGGACTAGGGATGGCTGACCTTGTTAGGTAAGGACTGAGACCATCTAAAGTCGTAGGAGATAAAGATGAAAATGTGGCAGCCATGTTGGTGGTTTGCAATCATTTCCAATACAGATGGAGAGAAAGACCGACGGGCGCATGAAGGCAGGAAAAGGCAGGCACAAGGAGGGGGTTATTTTGTGGGCTTTAAAGGTAAAAAGGCAGATAGACAGGCAGACAGACATGGACTAAAAGATACTATGAGACATAGAGGACAGACAGACAGACAGATAGACAGGCAGAGAGACAGACAGAAAGACACAGGAATGAGACAGACAGACAGACATGGGCTGATAGATCCTATGAGACACAGAGGACAGACAACAGACAGACAGGATCGTAGGGGGGAAAAATAACAATTTCATTTCCATAAGAGTTGTTTTTCTACCAATATTTCCTCACTGTAATTCATATTTTGCTCATTTTAATAGACATGGAATAATCCACTTCTAACGTGGAACCCAGAGAAGTTTGGAGGTATCGACAGAATAAACGTGGAAGCAAAGAAAGTCTGGGTTCCTGATATCTATCTGTATAACAAGTAGGTCCACAGGAATCCCAAATATGACTAGTAATGTTCGCGGAATTGTTGCGGGATGATGACGGAATTTATGTGTATTCTAGTTCTTACAAAGATTCTTTTATTCATTTTAGCGCTGATAATGAGAATGACGGCTTGAACAAGTTCTCAACCCATATCAAGCTTCACTCTGATGGACAGAATATATGGCTTGCTCCTGTACTGCTGACCAGCTCCTGTAAAATCGACGTCACCTATTTTCCATTTGATGAACAGGTATGTTCTCTGCGCATGCGTTCATCTCGATCTCGTTCAAGAGCCTGCGTTACCTATTAGTCAGCAGCTTACCTCACTTCTCTGCTGACCAAGAGTAACGCAGGCTCAACATGGAGTAAATTTTAATTCAGTATGTTAAATAGCAAAGACACGGCACGGTCACGGATGGAGCTGACGATACTTTTATCCGTTGAACCAATCACGACGCATGATGATGACTAACTTTACATTAACGTCACGGCTCGCTTATACCATCATTTTTTTTTATACAAAAGTCGAACAAAAAGCGCTAACTTAAATCTTAATTTGCTGAATGAATCAATTCAAGTAAGCAATTGCAAAAATACATGAAAAATTCTGTCGTTCACAGGGAGTTAACCTATTTTAATTTGTCTTTAATTTTCAGCGCTGCCAGTTAAAATTCGGATCCTGGACCTATGATGGACTGCGCTTGGATCTTGTCAGCGAGTCTCCCTCGGGGGACGTATCAAAGTACGTCAAGAATGGCGAATGGGACATGATTTCTTTTACCGCCAAAAGAAACGAGATTGTGTACGTCTGCTGTCCGGAGCCTTACCCGGATGTGACGTTTACGCTTCACATGCGGAGAAAAGCGACTTATTATTACGTTAATCTGATAATGCCGTGTTTCCTCATCACTAGTAAGTTAGTCCACTAGCTTAGACCCTCGTTCACTGATTTCCCATTTCAAACCACGTATCATTCCCTAGAGTATCCTTTCTTTCTTTAACGGTTGCGCATGAGAAGAACCATGAATATAGATACAACTCAAACAAAGAATCTTATTTTTTAAAAAATGACATGTGGTCTGAAATAGGAAAACATTACACCCAAGCCGAAAAGGTCAATTTTATGCGAGCCCTTATTTCTTAGATTTCACTCGTTCCATTCTTTTCTCGGTCAAGTTTACCACAGTTCCCCCGTTTTCACTTTTTCCCAATTAACCCTATTTCTTTTTATCAGGTTTAACGATATTGTCCTTCATCTTGCCGCCTGACTCCGGTGAACGTATTACTTTAGTCATTACCAATCTCCTCTCCATGACGGTGTTCATGCTATTGGTGGCAGAGGTGCTTCCAGCGACGTCCGAAGTCGTACCTATAATCAGCATATACTACTGCATTACTCTGTTTGAGGTAATAATATCTGTAGAAAGTTAATATTAACATTTATTTTATTAGTCAATAGTGCGCATGTGCAAACGTTGATAACCGCTGACTTCATAAGAAACTGTTGTCATTGATACTTGATAACATTTAGCACAAGAAATTTCGGTCGGTCAGTCGGTCGGTCGGTCGTTAAGTCAGTGATTTGGTCGGTCGGTCGTTTAGTCAGTGATTTGGTCGGTCGGTCGTTAAGTCAGCCAGTCAGTCGGTCGGTCGGTCGGTCAGTGCATCATTTATACAAATCAGTTATTCAGTTTTTCAGCACCTGTTTGTCTCCTTACATATCATGATCCAAATTAAGTAAGTCTCAAACAGTTTTATCATGATAATGACTATAAACATGTCCTTTCTCCTGTATAAGGTTGGGATAGCCTTGGTGGCTACGTGCGTGGTACTACGGATCTATTTCTCTAACCCAGTCACAAATGAAATGCCTAACTGGGTACGAATCGTTGTCCTGAAATGGATGGCTCGGTTCTTCAAAATCAAAGTACCAGGAACCATCCTTGAGATAAAGAAAGAATTTAGCGCTGAAGACAAAGTCGTCAAACAAGAAATGCTTCGAGAGAATGAAGCTTTGATAGACTTCAAGAGACACAACGAAGAAAGAGAAACGGAGAGAAAAACGCCACCATATACGTCACTTTTAGAGAGGAGGACTTCGTTTTTCCCAGACGAGGCTCCAGTGTATCAACCACTTGATCATTTGGACGTTCACCGCCTCTTCGCGCGGGAAAGAAGACCTTCAATTTGGTCAATTCAACCTGAAAAGTTACGTAAAGTGAAACCAGAATCTTCTGTTCCAGAAAGCGATTCCGGAAACATGGGTGGGAATGAGAATCCGCTGGACAGCGGTACTGGGGGCTCAAGTACGAATAACCCGCTGACCCCAATGATGATTTGCAGACAAGAGAACATCGCGAATAACGTACGGAGATTGGTTAAAATGGCTCGAAGTAAAGAAGAAGAGGAAATCAAGAGAGAAGAATGGAAAGTGGTTGCTGAAATAATCGACAAATGTTTGCTGTGGGTATTTATTACGATGTTGTTAACTTCGTCTTTTGTAATATTTATTCAAACTCCACGGTACTCGATATCTTCAGACTCTGAAAAATAGACTAAAACAGGGACTTTTTGTGAGGAAATTACAGTTCCTTATACATTATACCGGTGTATAAATGGAACAACACCAATAAACTGCTTTGAGCCTGCTTTTCATTGATTTCGTCAGCTATTTTTCATTTTGTTGTTGCTGACCAATTGAATTGCAGGCTCACTCAGATAACATTCGAGCCTCATTCCTTTCGGTCAGCTGCCTTTAGCCTTCAGTAATTAACGCTGACCAAAGGGATTACGAGCCTGCATTCCGTTCGGTCAGCAGCCAAAAACATTTGCTCATGCTGACCAAGTAGATTACATACTCAAGACATGTCATTGGAGGCTCATTCCTTTTGGTCAGCAGTTTTTATCGTTCAGCTTCTTCACGACGACCAATTAGATTGCAGGCTTTGAAAACTCTAAACCACAAACAATCTAAATTGTCTTATTAAAAACAAAAACAAAAAATATCATCTTCGAGCTGAGATGCCAGCCATGCATCCTCTTAGGGATTGTGGGACAGGTATCGTCTCCAATATATCCCACAATCCTTCACACCGAGTGTTCGCTATCAGTCATTATTTGGACTTCATGAAGATGAAAACCCTGCCTAATGATCATCACTATCGCACCTTAAATATCTACACTTTGTAACATCAGTAGCATTATCTAACATATTTCCTAATGTTCGGCTGTTGGTCCTCATAAAGTTCTTCCATCTCCTGTTACTTTTATTACTCAAATCTGTAGCCTTAATACCTGTGGATGGGCGAGCGCTGGCAACCCTCGGGAGTTGAGGGTTTTTATATTTGTTTTTCGAGTCCCCGAAATGTTGTTGCGAGAGCCTTTGTGCCTTGGCGACGCCATCTTGGATTTCAAGTCTTTTGAGCATTGTCTGTCGTAGGACAATTTTCTCGTTTTCCGAGAGATTTAATATGGACGTTTCGCTTCTCAGTCTTTGTCTTCTACTAACGTACTGTTTTCTTCTATTTAAAAGTCGCGGAGATTGTGTAGCAGAGCCAGTTTCTGACTCTGAATCACAACTTCTTGTCGAGGGAGAACCCGGGCGAGATTGATCGCACTCACCTATTTTATTATTCAATCCCATTTTTCGTATCCCTTGAATTTCCTCATTATTATTCAATTCTGATGTATTCGTACTGTCTAAGTCTTTTTTCGATGATGTATCCGAAAGATCCGAGCAGGAGTTTGAAGAAATGATTGATAATTTTTCTCTAAGTTCTTCGTGGATATCTGGAGTCATTTCATTCGTTGACACGTTGTGTATTGGCGTTGTTGACCATGAAGGAAAGTGGAGCGTTGGAATGCTTTTTGATCTTGTTCTCTTCATGGCCATGGGTTTGGAGGAACATGTTGCTGTTAAGCATGAAGGACTGCTTTCTTGGCGTTTCAAAAGAAGTTTTTCTCTTATATCTGGTATACTTTTTTTTCTATTTGTTTGTTGAAGATGTTTCGTTTCGTTTTTCTCACAATAGCCATAAAAATCTTCGTCTAAATCCTCATCAAAAACTTCCAATGTCTTTTCGTCTTTAGTTAGTACATCAACATCATCTTCATCACCAGAAATATCGGAAGAACTGCTACCACTTCTGCTAGTTTCACTAATCTTTGCACTCGAAGGACGTCGAGCTTTTATAGCCAACCTACTGAAACTTTCTTCTCTTCCAGGAAATAAGTATCGCGTGTCTTGCCAGGAGTTTTGAAAGTCAAATGGTGATGATGTTTCAGACGAGCCGCCATTGTTATTTAACAAGGTGTCATTGTCTTCACTACAGCTATCAATTTCAACTACTGGGAGAGATTTTCTACGTATGCGATTGTTTTTTAAGTTAGATATAGTTTGAAACGAGCTAACTCTTCCACGATCTTCTTCCACGAGTTTTGGGGTTAAAATACCAGATTGTTCTCTATTACATGCAATTCCAACGCCTATAGCAACAGAATGCCTTCGGCGCGACAAATAACTTAATCCAGGACCAACAGGTTGTGGATTTTGTTTCTTGACTTTTTCTTCAAGTTCTTCAGGGCAACTCACTCTTACCACTTGTCCAGGTGTCAAAGAAATGTCTAATGCAATGGAAGCCCTTCTCATAGAGGAAATTGTACGACCAACACCTGATGCCGTAAGAAGGCCTTTTCTGTTTGTGGAGCCATTGTTATCAGACAGGATTTGTTTACCATTGTCATTAAGTTTAGCTCTTTGATTACTGCTCTTGTCTGCTTTTACAGCTCCTTTATTAGTGGTAGAAACAACAACTTCCACGAACCTCGAGTGTTTCAGCCGCTCTTCCTTCACGTGTGGTGCAGATGTGTAAAAGTTCCTCGAGTACTTCTCTTTTTTAATGCTCGCGAGCTCTTCGCGAATGTTTTTTTGTCCCTTCTCTAAAACCTTGATTTTCTTGTCTAGAATTTTCTGTTCGACTGCGTTTCTCTTCTCCGCGAATTCAGTCGAGGTTCTCTGATGAATGAAACGATATGTCTGCAGATTTGCTTTTGAAAACATAATTTGTACAAAAACTATGATCACATTATCAAACTTAACAAATCTAAACTAATTATAAATGATGTCGAAGATCGATTTAATTTAATAAACAAAGCTTTCTTTTAAGTTCAGATAAAGATTAATTTTTTTACCCAGGAGAATTCGGTAAACAAAAAACGCTTTCAAAAGGATTATCAACATATTGAATTTAATAACAATAAGCTTCCATTATTTTCAAAACACGAACTGGTTTAACAAAAGCTTAATTTCAAATTTAATAAAATTTGATTTTTCTGCTTGGATACTGATTATTAGATTGGCATGGAGTAAAGACATTTAGCCTTATCGTTGTTTTGGACTCTATAACTATCACTTTTTATCCTATTCGAACCAAACTTGGCAAACTTAATCGTATCGAGCCCTGTTAAGACCCACTCACGCAAGAGAGACAAGAAAATGAAATCACAAAAGACATAGCACACATGTTGGATGATAGAAGGGGTTTGCAAGCATTCCCAAGTAACCTGCGTAGCAGGCCCTCGTGAGGGGAGGTGAGGTGGACTGGGGAAAATGACTACTTTGGATACAAAGTCCTCCTCTCGCGAGGGCCTTCTACGCAGGCTATTCCCAAGAGAATGAGGTGATATGAAAGACATGGCATCCATGTTGGATGATATAACATAAAACAAAACCAGCAAAAGGCTTCGTAAAATTCTTAAAACTAGGTTCAATTTATCACGATTTACAAGAAACTAAAATGTTAAATTTTCAGATCATAAGCAAGTTTCAAATTCATGAACAACTATTTTTTCTGCCTCCAGTCTTCCTGCAACAGTAGGCAGTGGCGTGCTATTTGATACGGAATTCTTACACGGCAAAATCACTGAATTCTGTTTGTTTCCTGAAATTTTTCTTACAGTTTCTCTGTAAGCTAGCGAATGCTCTCTCATACACCTGAGATAGCTTCTGAATCCTCTGGCAAAGTCTTGGTTAAGTGTACCATATATTATGGGATGTGCAGCACTGGTAGCGATCACCAGTAGCACACAAAACTTCTTGGCTAACGAGTTAAGGTGCCCAAAGACGCTGAACAGCCAGGTCACGTGATAAGGTAGGGTACAAAGTGCGTTAACAGCTACGATGACTATTAACATCTTTATTACCTAAGAATCAGAAAAGGAACAAGAAAATTTATCTCGTTTTTTTTGGAGACAAAAAAGCATTTATACTTATCTTTACACCATGCAAGCCATACATTTCGATTCAACTGCCATTTTTAACGTAAAAGATTAAAATCTTTGGACAAAATATTGGATGTGGGATGTGGATAAGGGATTTGGTCAGAGATTGACGGCGCATGCGCAAAATGTGTACGATGATTTTTCACTTTTCCCCTAAAAGGAATCTCGACAGCTAGAAACTAGAGGATTAACATTTCGTTAATACCAGATTAGATAAACAGTAGTTCTAATGGCTCTTATACTGCAACTTGGGCTACAAGAGACACTTGAAAGGAATTTGCTCAAAACATCACGTCATCTCTATCAGATTTCCCGATATTTGCCACACTTGAGATAATCCACTCAATATATAAGTATATGGTACATATTTGAACTGCTTTGCGGTTCCTGCCTTGGAGAAAAATTATGCAATTCCTTCGCGCCTCCTTTGGGTGTTGAAAAATTATTCGGAAAGCCATAGAATAGCGCGAGATCGTGTGAAGATCAGTATCCTGCTGACGTCATTCGTTTCAAAAACAACTTCCGGTTCCAAAAGCTGTTCTTTGAAGATTTTTCTTGCAATTTTTAATTTTGTGGTTGAAAATTTTTACTTGTTAATGTTGGAGGTTAAGTTTTTGAACACATTTAGCATCATTTTCACATTTTTCATAAACATTTGGAATCAGAATTGCGTCATAGCTTAAGACCTCTAATAGAGTCGTAATGATAAGAGAGACATACAGGAGCGACGCTATCAAATGGCTTCCTGTATTTCCGCCGTTTCCTGATTGGATAATTCTCAATTTCGTGCCTCGTGATTGGCTAAGACTGGGAAGTCATTTAAGAGCCGTAGTATAGTATTCAGAGGTTAAGTTTTGATTTCTTAGGTCGCGTTTTAGATATGTATATATAGTATATAATTATGTTAAAAACACATTTGTTAGCAAAAGAAAGAATTCTTTTCGAAGCCATTCTGCTGTCATAACATTAAAATGGCTTCCCACTGACGACGCATCCAATCGCAAAGTAGCACACCCTATGACGTCCTCAGCACGAACTATCGCAGTATCGTTTTATTCAATCATCGAAAAAATAATTTAGCAACAAGAAAAAAAAATTACCCTTTTATTCTTGAAATATGGTATAAAATAGAACTCGCTGATATGATAGTTTCAACTTCTGACACCATTTTAGCATTATATGGTTTTAGGAATCACGCGCGAAGGTGTTTAGCGACCAACTTGTTAAAAATCAGAAATCATAGGGGATGATATTTATAATGTGAAGAGAATAAGTAGATAAGTATCTTTTTCATTTTCGACCAAAATACTTTTAATAAAGTTAAATTTAATAGTCTTTCAATTCTGTATCGAAGGGTGCCTTTTTTCGAGATTCGATTGATGATAGTTTGCAACAGCGCTTCATACAATTGAGAAAAAATTAGTTAAGAATGATTTGTTTTGATTTACCTTTTTGTTTCTTCGTTCTCTCTGGACTAGACTCTGTAGTATTAAAGCATCGTCGGTTTTAGTTGAGTTAAGTTTCAAACAAACATGTGTATAAAACGTCGTAATAATCGACATTGGAAGAAGGAATTGTAGAATAAACAGCAGAACAAAGTACACTTGTTCGAATTTTAAACTTGGCCATATGTCGGTGCACACAGGGTTTCCTTGGCGGTGAATCACCTTGAGGAAGAAGTTCAACGGCAGCGTGATAAGAGCAGAGACGAACCACACTAGAACCATCACAATTTTCGTTTGTGTGATAGTCAAACGTTTCTTCAAAGGATGTAAGACTGCACGGTGTTGGTCTAGTGACATCACAACGAGCGTTGCAGACGAAGCAGTAATGAATAAGTACGTTAACATTGGGATAATCTTGCATAGAAATGAACCAAATGGCCAAATGTAAGAATTTTCTTGGTATGCGAGACGAAATGGTAAGTTTACTGTCAAGACTGCGATGTCCGCCGCCGCGAGGTTGCAAATCAAGTAGTTGCTGACAGTCTGAAGCTTTCGACGTCTCAAGACCATGCGAAAGACCATAGCATTCCCAAAAACTCCAATCACAAAAACGAGTGTGTAACAAATAAGCTTGATGACTTTAACTGGTAAAGTCTCGGTGTACTCTTTGGCCGTAGCATTCATAAATCCGTTCAAAGACGAATTGTAAAAACTATTCATTTTTCCGTCCATTTCTCGCCTAACTGTTCAATCATTCACCGACTCTGTACCGAGGGAGTTCGCATTTGAATGGCTCTAAGTAGGGAGTATTATTTAACGACATTTTCCCAGCCACTTAAAGCTCACTGCACTCTGCTGATAAATATTGATATGGGAGTTATTTAGCAGCCATCAATACAGAAGTAACAGCTTCATAAATCAGCTTTTAAGACTGAGTAAGTCAAGGACCGTGAGGACTTTTGTTCTTTTACTTAAAGCGATGAGTTTGGCGTCTTCGGCATTGAACTTGAAAGCAAATTCTGACAAGAAAAATTACCTTGAGCTTAACTAACATGCCATAAATTTTGGGACATCGTGTGGGCTTTCCAAGAAAGGTTTTCTGAGCCGTAACTCAGTAGTTATTGTTTCGCAAAGTGATGTAGATTGAGTGTCGACTATGACACTTTTGAGCTATTAATATATTAAAACAAACGTTATCTCTATTTTAAAGTTTCTGTCACGTTTGATTTATAATTTTTATCGCTTATTTATCTTTACAATTCGTAGCATGATTCTCATGGAATATTCTCTTTTAACTTTACCGAAAATTCAATTTCTTTTTGTTTAAACTTATGTGACATAACGAAACGAAATAACGAAGAATATGATCAAAGCTGATACCAAGATTAGTCAAAATGACCGTTCAATTAGGTGATTTGATTTTTAATTTTCTGTTTTGACTGCAAAACAAAAGATAGACAGTACTACGAAAAAAATACTAAAAATATTTTTTTTCTTTGAAAACCGGTGGTGGTCGGAATGTAATGCCACAAGATTAACCTCAGCAGGAAAGCGAAGTTCAACTCAGCTCGCTAACTAACCAATCAGAATACGACAAAAAATATCGTTAACCAATCAGAGCCTAGGAACAACTTGCTGGCCAATCAGAATTGATGACGAATACCAAGACAACCATTTCACTGTTGTTTATTTTATAATTAGTTTGAAATTTTTTTGCTGTTGTTTTCAAGTCATCATTTTTTATTTATCATTTATTATTACTCTTACAATTTAGCCATAGTTGGTTTTTATTTGTGGTCTGTATTCAATACCGCACTGACGAGACTTGTCGAGATACGGTATACCAATGTATACAACTGAATAGAATATGCATGCAGTAAGACATAGTAATGATATTCCTAACCATGTGCTGGCTGTTATTGCACTGATGAGATTGTTCATTTAACTGGTTTAAAGGAGACTTGGAAATGGGTAAAAACTGTGAAAAATTGTAAACGATTTCTTATTTGTTTTCTCCTAGTTTCACGCAAAGCTCAAATTAGAACCCTTTCCCAGCAATTTGGATGAAAATTCTTTGTAAAAATCCAAGTCCTCCCCTCCTCTCCCCTGATAAAATACAGGCAATACAATATCTGACCAAAGCTACCCGTCAAACACTCGAGTCCTTGGCTTAGCTTCGAAAACAAATGCTTACTTTCTAATAATTTGGCGCGCGACACTGACCGGTTATTATCGTTCTGTTGTTCGTGCGGCGCCTTTACATATGGTTCTGTTAGGGTATCTAAAGGTTCGTCAATTTAGCCCTAACTATGCTTAATTAGTGAGGTATAATATAATAAGATAAAATTGAGGAAATAAAGAAAGGGAAGCAAACTGATAAGGAACATTTGGCTCACACACTTAGGATATTTGTGCATTTTTTTGAAGATGTATTGATAGTCTTTACTGAGATTCGATGAATAGTTGATGTTATGCCTCTACATTGTATCGCGCTTAATTGAATCAACCCATAGCGCCAGACATCCTTTTTTTTTTTTTTTTGAAGCGTTATGAGTAGTCTTAGAGCTCACAACGGCTGAGTCTACGATGAAAAAGTTGTAATTTGCCAATAACTAGACATCATCAAGAGAAGATTTACTTTTCTTGAAGATATTTGTCTGGCCTTATTGTCTCAGAATAGCTGTCTTTAGTTCCGTCTTTATCTTCACAAAACTATGTCGATATATTACTTAGAGTATTAAAAAAAACTAGGAAAATAACAAAACGCTAAATGTTGAAACCTCACCGTGCGAGACTCTCAGGCGGAAACTTTCATGCGCAACTTTAATTTTATCAAAATATTTTTGACAACCCGGTAGAAAGCTGTATTGGGATACACCAGTTTCGCATTCGATGAATTTGTTAGAAAAAATGTGAATAATATGAAAAAAAATCAATTCAAATTGAAATTCAAAAAGGTTTCTTTCAGAAGAGGTTCTTCAAGATAAATATCTTAATTGTTGTAAAGAAAGAAAGAAAGAAAGAATGAATGAATGAATGAATGAAAGAAAGAAAGAAAGAAAGAAAGAAAGAAAGAAAGAAAGAAAGAATGAAAGAAAGAAAGAAAGAGAGAAGGAAGGAATGAATGGAAGAAAGAAAGAAAGAAAGAAAGAATGAATGAATGAATGAATGAAAGAAAGAAAGAAAGAAAGAAAGAAAGAAAGAAAGAAAGAAAGAAAGAAAGAAAGAAAGAAAGAAAGAAAGAAAGAAAGAAAGAAAGAAAGAAAGAAGGAAGGAAGGAAGGAAGGAAGGAAGGAAGGAAGGAAAGAAAGACAATTACTTGTTGGTAACTATGACACAAGTGTTCAAATGAACAATTCAGGCCGTATAACAGCTTTTTCTTTCCTATTCATCCTTTCTCAGCATGTGTAATGTTAATTACAGAAAATTGATATTATTGGCATTATTCCCAAAAAAGTGAATAATTTACAAAAACGTTAACACACCTTATCATAACAAAATTCATATCAATGAATCATCAGTGAATCTAGTGTACCACAGGGAACCCAGTATAGCGATCCTACGAAATTTCAACTTGAAAGACTTAAGCAAAAAGTGTTGGAAATAAATACCAAGACAAAAGCATTTATAATGCTATATTGTAATCAGATGGATGAGCTTTATTGCTGATATTCTAAATCAAATTAGGAATTTTTGAATTTATCAAAACCCCTGATTGTTTGGGTTTCCTGTGGTGTGTTTCTATTGGTTCACTGAATGGCGGGAAAATGTCCCACGTGATTATCTCCCTGTGACATAACAATCGATGCGGCGAAGAGTTCAAAACTTTGAAAAATTTGCTGCGGAAAACTTCAAATTTCTACTTAAAAAATAATCCAAATTATCTACCAAGGGCACATAAAGTTGAATTTAGAGTTCATTTACTTAATATGTCATTTATTTCCAAGGTAAGTTGAACTTTTCCTGAAAAATTCGTCCTGAAGTGAGAGTCAAGTGAAAGTATTTGTAACTATTACTGAAAAACTTGTACATTGTTGTCATTACAAACATGCGTGAAAACAGGTACTTTCGCTTTGCTAACAGCAATTTTTACTCTCAAGAGTGGTCTTTCCTTTCTATTCGACAAAGCTGTTTACAACAGAGTTACATTCTCGTGTGTACGAGTCTTATTTATCGCTTGAGTAGTTGTGTTTGATCTACACGTGTTGTAGCCTGTTGTATGCTTGCATAAAGCTTGGTTCACGAAAAGCTAGAAAAATTTGACCGGATATTTAAGAGCAAAACTTTCTCCCAACATTTGAAGGTAATGGTTATGCTTACGACATAGAATACGTATTTCTGGACTTTTGTACATTTAAAAAAATTATTTATGCAAATATTAGTTAACTTAGATCAAGACTTTGACATTTTCATCCAGTTATCTGGTAAATCTTATGTTTTTAGTGAAATGTCTTATCTTGTTGACTGAAAAAGCAGCCTATGTTTCTAGCTCTCTGTGTTTGTGATAGGGTCTTTGGCTAGCAGCGTGTTTAGAAAGGTTTTCACAAGTTAGTACAGTTTGTGCATAAATATTGAGAGGCCAAACCAGATGTCAATCAATTCTCTCATTCCATGCCTTCTGCAATTAGAAAGCACTCACAGGACTTAAGATAACAGACAGTCAGTCGCCGGTCCTGATGACCAGCCAAATTAATAAGAAATCTGTATTTATATAGCGCAAAATTTCATGGAATGTTCAAGTGCGCTTTATTAGTTTTAGCTCGGCCATACCCCATTTCTGGCTCAACGTTACTGGTCAAAATGACTAGCAAGCCAAAGATTTGACTGGACAAGTTCCAATTCTGGCTGAACATTGTCCGATGACCAGCCATTATTTCAAGCCCTGACTCAGTGATTGGGAGAACACAAGAGCAGTGTTAGGAGAAGCATGACATGTAGCAACATGCTTCTCAACACTTCTCAAGTGTTCTCCTGATCCCCAAGTGCTTTATAACTGTATACAGCACAGCAAGGTTTTCATTTCATTTAGAAAATACAAATCAGAGTAGCCATTATTTTCGACACCAATGACAAAATATTTCATAATGCATGAACCCCCAGCCAATCAGAAAGCAGGATTAATAACAGTTATTTTATATTATTAATTACTTGATGTAGGCCTTAGAGTATTTTGCTGCGTCTCCTGATAATGCTGATCCTGTTCCTGAATCAATCAGTGCTGATATAAAAGATAACATCCAAGATCTACAGATTAAAACTGAAGTAAGTGCTGTGATGAAAAATAATTATTAGTTGGCTGTTTGCTCAGATATATCAGGAACATCTGCTCTAATAAACACATAAAGAGCATTAACCACTTTCCACACATCGGTGAACACAATGGTCAAAGCATAATAATTATTGAGGCTGCGAGGTACATATATTAATATTCATTTGAAACTACTTTGCAGCCTTGATTGAATTCTGTGTTTGACCAGTAAAATGATTAATTAAAAGTTGTCAATAGTTTAGTGCTACTGCAAAGGGCAAATTTGTAAAGAATTGGTGCCGGATATTGAAAGTAGAAAGAAGATAATTCTATCTCTTTCCATGCTCCCTACTTCCACTTTCCTAACTTCCCTTTCAGATAAGCACTCTAACTATATAGAGCTATTCATCTTGGTACAAAGCTTACCCATTTCAGACCACATGTTATTCCCTAGAGAATAATATTGAGCTGTATATAGCTATATTTATATGTCTTCGCATGCGCAACTGTCAAACAAAGGAATAATACTCTTGAGAATGACACATGGTCTGAAATGGGAAAGCATTACACCAAGACAAGTTAGGTCTATTATATGTTTGTCCTAGGACTTGAAAATAAAATAATTTTGCTCAATCACTAGATATTTTAAAGAAGTTAGTGTTAGACATGAACGAGAGCAAACAGAGAAGAGGTAGACCAAGGAAGCAGCAGGAAGAGCATTCTGTTTCAGGAGGTAGAATGACCAGATCAGCTAAACATTCTGAAGATCAAAATCAAGAACAGAAGGGCTTGTTTGAAAGTTCCACTTCTGTGGTAGATAAAAAGAAAGATTTGGACTCAGTAGAAACTAGAACATTGGGTCAAGAATTGATGCAGAAAGATTTTTCTGAAGGTTCTGCCGTCACAGAAGACAGGAAGAAAAGTAAAGAATTTGTTGTAAAAACTAGACATAATACAAGACGATCAGGTACAGTCAGCGCTGACAAGCACCAGGAGTCTCAGATATCTGATCACAAGCAACAGAAAGTCTTGACGGAATATTTTCAGCCAATTCCAAGTCAGTCTGAGACATCAAAGTCCAAACTGAAACAGCAGTTTTGTAAAAATGGGAGTGACTCTAGTTGCCATGACAACAAGGGAGATGAAGGACAGGCATCAAAGGCTCAAACTCCAAGGACAAGATCCGGTAGAAAAATGAGCAAAAGTAAAAACAAAGATGAAGAAACAGGGGAAAAAAGTTATGAAAGAGAAAAAGAGGTCCCTAGAAAAGGAAATCAAAGAATTGAAACTACCAGAGGAAGAAGAGGAAGACCTACAAAAATGCAGAAAAATCCTGGCATTTCTGAAGGTTTTACACAAAAAACACCCATAAAGGAATTGTTAAAAGAAAGCCCTGGATTGCAGACCAGAGCAGGTCTCAGTTCTTCACCTAGTTCTTCAGGACAAGATCTCGGGAGACCAAAGAAGGACAAAAAGCTGCCCTCTGCAGTTGTCTCATCTCCAGATAAAACTACTAGTACCATTGTCAAAACCCCTAAGCTTTCAAGATCAAAGAAAGGCTCACCAAAGACACCACCAACCAGGTCTTTTTGTGGTTCTCAGAGAGAACTGAGAAGAACTACCCCTAGAAAGGAAGGGTTGAATAGTACAGATGTGATATCTGATAGTAATAGTGACGTTAAAAAGATTAGCCCAGCACTGACAAGATCAAAGTCAAATTCGCCCAAGACACCAGTGCTCAAGACTCCAGACAATTCCCATAGACAGGGGGTGCGTAGAACACCAAGATTAAAGTTGCAAGGCACAGAGGTACCATCGCCATTACAAGATATTAAAAGTGATGTTAAAAAGAATAGCCAAGTCCTGACACGGTCAAAGTCAAATTCACCCAAGACACCAGACAATTCTTATAGACAGGGGGTGCATAGAACACCAACATCAAAGCTACAAGGCACAGAGGTGACATCTCCATCACAAGATGTTAAAATAAAGAGCCCAGCACTATCAAAATCAAAGACAAGTTCACCCAAGACTCCAGCCAATTCCTATAACCAGGGGGTGCTTAGAACTCCAACATCAAAGCTACAAAGCACAGAGGTGACATCTCCATCACAAGATGTTAAAATAAAGAGCCCAGCACTATCAAAATCAAAGACAAGTTCACCCAGGACTCCAGCCAATTCCTATAACCAGGGGGTGCTTAGAACTCCAACATCAAAGCTACAAAGCACAGAGGTGACATCTCCATCACAAGATGTTAAAATAAAGAGCCCAGCACTAACAAAATCAAACACAACTTCACCAAAGACACCAGTTTTAAAACCTTCAAACATTTCTCCAAGGAAAGGTATACCTAAAACACCATCAAAAAGGGGAAAAGTGTCTAGTCCAGCAGTGTCATCTCCGATCAGAAAAATTGAAAAGAAAATCACCACACCATTGGTATCCAGATCAAGTTCACAATCACCCATGACATCGACACCACCCAGAAGTAGACAGTCAGCAGTGAGGTTGCTAGGAAGCCCTAGAGACCAGTGTCTCTCTGTTAGTAGAAGTAGTTCAGCATCAAGCAGCCCTGCTAGGAGGTTGCAAAGTAGAGAACATACGGATAGATATGGAGAGGGCTGTTCAGGAGTAGGGGTAAGCAATGTCATAATCAGACTGATAATAGGCTTGTTTCATTATGCTGGTATTTTACTGCTAGATGTACCATCATAATGCTTCATCGTTTACTTTCTTTTTAATTTTTTGTTGCTCAAAATAAGAATGAGAATAGCAATCAACTATTAGCTCAATTAGCCATACAAGACACAGTGTGTCAGTCAGTGAATTCAGAATTTTTTCAAGGTCGGAATTTTGATTTTGGTCAGTGAATGTTTTGCAATTTACCCAAAAGTCAGTGAATTTCTGTCAGCTTTCAAAAAATTGTTTCAAATTCAGAATTCTTAGTTGGGCTTCCTTTGGTTGAACTACCAAATAAATATAAATTTTCATAAAATAAGTGCCCAGTGTAGTCAGTGAAAAGTTATTTTGGTCAGGGAATTTATTTTCCCAGATTAGTAAGAACACTTTATATGATAAAAAAATATTTTTTGTTCACCAAGATTATTTCTTCTATGATACATGCAGGCAGGTAGTTCATCTCTGGAAGATAGTGAAGAGTTTGTTGTTCCATCATGTTCAAGGCAGACAGTGAGTAGACTCATTGCTATGAAATGTGTCAGGGGAAGGGGGATAAGTGTTGTATGTAGTGTTGTCTTTGGATGACAAGGGTAATAAATTGGTTACCAGTCTCAACTTGGTGCAGATCATGCAGGGCTTGAAATAATAACCAATCAACAGACAATGTCTGACTAGTTCAGAACTTGTCTGGACCATCAGATCTTTGCCTTGCTGGGCATCCAGTAACGTTGAGCCAGAAACAGGGTATGACCAAGCTAAAACTAATTTGGCGTCATCATGACTAGGGACTGACCAGCCGTTATTTCAAGCCCTGTCATGGGTTTCCCTGTTAATCATGTCTGTGTAATTACACAGTGCTTAATATTACATTTGTTTCTTCCAGATGTCTCCTTTAACTGAAGACAACGACAAGGGTGATGATTCATCAACGTCAGAGTATGATGTCAATGATGACGAAGCATGTATTACTGACGCAATGAAAGCTGAAGAGTACAAAATACACCAACAGACTGTCAAAGATGAAAACAAAGAAAAAATCGAGGTGATTTTGAGCAATACTCTATTCCTTGCTTTATCTACCATTTCATCAATAAACATTAATTTGTATAAAGACAAAGGACTAATGTCCGAAACGTCAGTTCCTATTTTCACTACGGTGTAAAATTTATTAATCTACGATAACTGATTAATTTGTATAACTTCTCTTCGTTCTGGGAGAGGCCTTTAGAGGGGAGGATAATCTGTAAAATTTAAAATTTTTGCATGGTCAATAATTATCATTAGTGTTTTGATTGTCAAGAGAGTTATGTTCCTCAGTATTATTTGTATTTTTTATGGAGTGGCAAAAAATCTTTACACTAATGGCCACAGTTTTTGAAAAGAATGTTCGAAAACTTCATGAAAATGAGGATAACGAGCAGATCCAGAGGGTGGATTGGGTGGCTAGCAACCCCCTTTTGAGTTGAAAAATAATAAGAATAAAGGATGAGGTATGTAACAGCCTAGGAATCTTTTTGCATCTGCCACTGAATAAAGATTGAAAGAGTTGACAATGAAGTGTTTTTCTTGCATATTTTCTCTTGTAGTGCATGGATGAATGGGCTAAAATGCAGGAAGGCCAGAAGTTTGATAGACTTCAGCACTTGCTGAACAAGTCAAACATTTACTGCCAGTTCTTGTTAAAAAGAATGGAAGAACAACGAGAAGAGGAGGAAAAGAAACAGAAAAGAATAACAAAGAGACAAGAAAATAAAGAAATCAAAGAGGCTGCTAAACAACAACAGGTAAGAAAAAACAAACTAGGAAGCAACATTCTGATAGATGTTTCTGTCATGAAATAAACTGAAATCATCACCATCATCACCATGTATCATCAGCATCATCACCATCATCATCGTCATTACCATCACCATCATCACTATCATCATCATCACCACCATCATCACCATCATCACCATCACCACCATCATCACCATCTTCACCTTCATCATCATCATCACCATCATCATCACCATCATCTTCATTATCATCATCACCATCATCTTCATTATCATCATCACCATCATCTTCATTATCATCATCACCATCATCACTATCACCACCATCATCATCACCATCATCACCATCACCACCATCACTATCATTATCATCACCATCATCACCTTCATCATCATCACCATCATCTTCATTATCATCATCACTATCATCTTCATTATCATCACCATCATCACTATCATCATCATCATCTTCACCATCTTCACCTTCATCATCATCACCATCATCTTCATCATCATCTTCTTCATCATCATCTTCACCATCATCATCCCTATGATGACTCAAAAGCTTTGGCAACAATTATTTTTGGAAATTTGAAGGTCAGGGAAAAAATGAAATATATTTTATGAAATGTGTAACAACAAATTCCTAAAACTGTACATTTTATAGGTTCAAAGGAGATCTAGCAGAAGAAAAGAAAATGATCAGGCGGACAGCCAGGGCTCAACTGATAGCAGTCAACCAGAACCTGCTTTGAAAACAAAGAGAGGAAGAAAACGAAAAGCAGAACATAGCACCAGCAAGTTATCAGATTACATTACAGAAGAGGTACATGCAATGAAAAACATGACAATTGACCTTATTTGTCGTGGTGCAATGTGTTTGATTAAGGCCTGTTTACACTAGCAATTTGTGTGTCATTCCCAAGAGTATTATTTCTTTGTTTAAAAGTTCTGCATGCAAAGCAGATGAATCTGGATACAACTCAAATGAGGAATCTTTAATTTTCTAAAAACACTATACCACAATGAATAAAGTCTTTTTCCTCTGGCATTAAATACTCAAAATTTGAATTCATTTTTTATTATTTTTAGGCAATCGTAAAAAGACAGAAAATAAACGAAAGCAAAAGTCCAACTCGGACTCCACTTCGTGATCGCAGCCCAGAACAATGTGTCCCTAATACACCCAAAAGTGCCTCTCCCAAGGTGAGTTTAGATACCCCTCATGAGAATTGTATTATAATTGATACAGATTTTCTCCAAGTCAAGCTGACCTCTAAAATAACTATCTTGTGTCATAACAGAAAGGCAAGGCCAATACTGTCGATGGTGATGTTCATACATCTCAACCAAGTTTAATGACAGGAGGAGTAATGAGGGAGTATCAGATTGAAGGATTAGAATGGCTTAAGGTACAGTACAGGGACAGCAGGAAGAGAGGGCTGGGGGATCATCATCATAATTTCTCATAGCGCCATAAGTTCCATAAGGCTAGGGGATATTGCTATACAATCAAGTCTTGATTTTACTGCAATTTTCAACATTACGCTAACTCTGTAGTTGTGAGTTGCCTGTTTCACTGCCGTCTTTCACTGCCGACAGTCAAAAATCTAAAAGGAGCTGCCTGATATTTTCGATTGATAGCCAAAACATTGTTTGTACTTTGATACTAGAACTTCAGTGTCTGTGTTGTTGTGAAAATCGCAGTAAAAATTTCTTTGAATGTTTCAGGTGTTATATGAAAATGGTGTGAATGGTATTCTAGCAGATGAAATGGGCCTCGGCAAGACGGTCCAGTGTATTGGCTTGATTGCACATTTAATAGAGATGGGTGTCAAAGGACCTTTTCTTGTCGCTGCACCCCTTTCTACTCTACCCAACTGGGTGTCAGAATTCCACCGCTTCACTCCTAAAGTAAGTTTTCTATCATTCCATTATGTGCGCCTTTGGGAAACATCTGTGGTATAACAGTGAGAGCACTCACCTCAACAGTGTGACCTATGTTCAATTCCTGGAGGTATTGTCTCACACTTCATAGATAAGTTTTACGATGTATTTTATACGTAGGCGAACTTCAGTAGGTGAAACTATGCGTAGGTGAAATCATCGTAATTCTTCCTGGACACTGAGTCATGTGTGGGTAGAGTTGTTTGTTGGTTCTCTCCTGTGCTTCTAGGGTTTTTAGCAAAGCAGTGTCTCTGGGCTAGTAAAAATTAGGATTCAATAAAAACTCATGAAAGAAACTGAATATTACTTATCTGGGCTATTAGGGCTATTAAATTTGGAGTTTGTACTGGTTTTGGAAAGTCTTGGAAAGTTTTGGATATTGATAATAGATTTTTCAGGACCCAGAAAGTTTTGGAAAATGGATTTAGGGTCCACTAGGCTATGGAAAAGTTATGGATGTTTTTGTAGTTTGTCTACGGCATTGTTTTGCATAGGTAAATGTATGTTGAATGTTTCAGATCCAGGAATTTGACTTTATTTTTGCGCCATGCGTGTTCTTGGAATTCTGACAGGGGATCCTGTACAAACCCTGTAGATTACTCTTCTTGGCTATTGGACTTATTGACTTACTATCCCATTGCCTAATAGTGCTTGGAATAACAGCCGATCAACGGACAATGTCCAGCCAGAATTGGAACTTGTCCAGTCAAATCTTTGCCTTGCTGGCCATTTTGACCAATAACATTAAGCGAGAAATGGGTCATAACCAAGCTAAAACAAATATTGATCTTATTTCAAGCCCTGTCTTAGTATTATCTGAAAAAGTGTGTGTCAAGCACTGCAAAGTGTAAAATTCATTCCTTGTTTTCCCAGGTTCCAGTTATTCTTTACCATGGTAATATAGAAGAACGGACTGTGTTAAGAAGAAAAATCAGCAAACTGATTACCGTTGGTGCTTATGTATCCCAGCCAGTCATAGTCACATCGTACGAGATATGTATGAATGACCAGAAACACCTCTTTAATTACAAATGGAAGCACATGATTGTAGATGAGGGACATCGTATTAAGAATTTGAACTGTAGGCTTATAAGGTAATTCTTACTGGACATTACGAGGGGTAGGGAGGGTAGGGTTTGTAGCTTCAAAAAATATCTATACTCACTCACCCCTTCAAAGTTCCAATCTCCCTCTGTCTGGGTATGGAACTACACTATACCCTCCTCAGACCCTCCCCACCCCTTGGAAATTCCAATCCCCCTCTGTGGGGGAGGTACGGATATTTTCTGGAACTATGTAATATACCCTCCTCAGACCCTCCAAACCCCATGGAAATTCCACTTCCCCTCTTGAAGGCCAGTGCACTGCAACTACACCACCTTGGAAATGAATGTGACGTAGTTTTTCTATTCCGTATAGACCAGTTAAAGCTATTGAACTGTTGATATGTATATAATATTTTCTTTATATATATACTAGGGAGTTGAAGACCTACGACAGTGCTAACAGACTTCTATTAACTGGAACACCACTACAGAACAACCTCCAGGAATTATGGTCCTTACTGAACTTTCTCCTCCCTGACATATTTGACGACCTTAGCAGGTGGGTTGGACATACCGTACTTATAGTATTATAAACATGATTTACGTATATTGATGAAATATGAAATGTGAAATGCATATGTGATCATACCATACCGAATGGACTCAGAAAAAATTCTGAGCCCCAGATGGGAATTGCACCCACGACCCTCTGTATACTAGTCGGTAATGTAAATAATGCACATAAACTGCAGTCTTTCCTCTCATAATTTTTTTCATTTATTCATCTAGTTTCCAGAGGTTATTTGACTTCAGTGCTATTGGTGATGAGGAGAGTAAAGAAAAAATCCTGGCACAAGAGAGGGAACATCAAGTGCTAAAAACACTACATTCTGTAAGGAAATTACCGAGTCATGAAACATTTTATTAAGTATCTCGACTGTCTGATGTCAACAGTTTATTAAGGTGGCTCCATAGAGTTTTATGGCACATGCCATGCGAACATGTTCAGCATCGCAACTCTAAGAATTTTTCTAAGAATAGGATTAGTATCATTTTCATCTGGGATTTTTTTCCATTTCTTGTCATTTTTTAATTACATTCTGTCTAGACATTTTTTCATTTTTTTCCAGATTTTAACCCCATTTCTACTGAGGAGACTAAAATCAGATGTAGAACTGTCGCTGCCTCCAAAGAAAGAACTGTTAGTATACGCACCCCTGACTAACAAACAGACCACTTTTTACAAGGCAGCCCTTGATAAAACTATTGGAAATCTTGTTGGACCACAAAAGGTGAGGAATACTTGATAGAACAAACTGTGTTTCTGGCTTGATATCAGGCTTAAAATAAGACATTCATCGGACAATGCCAGGCCAGAATTGGGACTTCACCCTACACCTGGCACCACCTGCAGCTTTAGCTTTAAATACTGTAATAAGATAGTTTGAGGGGGTGAAGAGCACACCTTAAAATGCTTTATGCATGAGCCCTGGCTTGGGAGAATTGGGCAACCACTCCCTGCGATTTCAAAGTAAAATATTGGATTTACCTTACTTTTACCACCCTTGGTTCCTGAAAACTTTTTTCCTGCTTCACAGAACCAAAAGGAAGAAATTGTCGAGATAAATTCTGTTGGTAGACCCACGAGAAAGAAGAAATTGAATATCAACTATAAAGTGTTTGATGCACAAGACTTTGAGGAACTCTCCAATACACTAACAGAAATGAAAACTGCAAGGTGAGAGGTCACTTGAGAATAAAATGGAATTTTTGTCTAAAAGCCGATATACACGGTACAACTTCTACTTACAACTGTCGCATGCAATCTGCTTACACCACACTTACAACATGAATTGTGTCGTCTTAATCAACCCTACAACTTGTTCACAACTGTTATGTACAACAAGAAAAAGTAGCACCACCTTACTATTCATTATCAAATAAACCCACAATTAACCAGGTTTTTTTCCCAATCCTCTTCAGAGAGCCTGAAATGCGCACAACAAACCAGCAACAACAAGATTCAATAGTATCCGTACCATTAAGAAATATCCTGATGTTACTGCGCAAGTGTTGTAACCATCCCTACCTGCTAGAATACCCCCTGAATCCAGCAACACAGGATTTTAAGATTGATGAGGAGCTGGTGAGCTGTTCTGGAAAAATGAAGATCTTGGATCAGTTGTTAGCGGGATTACGTGCTAAAGGTCATAAGGTAAGTCCTGGGGAACATAGTTGTTGGTTGCTTGGGATAAAAATATGAAAAAAAACTTTTCACAGAACAATAAACCTCTTTACCATGGGCATAATGTTTTCCCATGCAAGATCACGTGTCATTCCCTAGAATATCATTTTCTTTGTTTAAAGGTTGCACATGAGAAAACGCATGAATATGGATACTTCTGAGACACAAAAAAACGTTTCCCTGAACAAATAGATATCTTTACCTTGGGTGTAATATTTTCCCATTTCACACCACATGTCATTCCCTAGAGTATCATTACTTTGTTTGACGGTTGTGCATGAGAAGACACATGAATATGAATATAAGTCAAACAAAGAATCTTATCCCCTAGTGTTTCTCAAAATTCGCTATCAGGGCTGTAGCAAGGCCAAAAATATTGGGGGGTATTGGGGGCCTAGGTCAAAAGTATTGGGGTGCTATATTGTAAAACAGCTTTATTAATATGGTCAATAAAGCTGTTAAAAAAAAAAAAAAAAAAAGGCCTATGTATTAGTAATAGACCTAAATTATTTGGGGGGGGGGGGGGGGGGAGCAGCCCCCCAGGCCCCTCCCCCTGCTAAGGCCCTGGCTATACATTACAAAACTGATTGAGAACGTGTTATGGTGACTATGAACCACACGAGGTTGCTTTCTTCTAATCTTGAGGTCTAAAGGTTCAAAGTGTCTTATTGCTGTGATCAACCACAGAGATTTTACTCGATGATCTTGATTGATTGCCCAGGTTCTAGTATTCTCACAAATGACCAAGATGTTAGATATTCTAGAGGACTTCTGTTATTTACGCAAATACAGTTATTGTCGATTGGATGGTAGTATGTCGGTCCAGGATAGACGTGAACAGGTAATAGAATCATATTATTGTTATTGTTATTATTATTGACATTTTATTAGGTTCTTTGAAATTTTTTGATACAATTATTATTATTATTATTATTATTATTATTATTATTATTATTCTGCCGTAATGATGAAGATGCATAATTATGATATGGTGGTGTTAGTAATGATGATGATGCAATACGTTTTTTTTATGATGATGAAACTGATGTTACATGTTGTACATTGCCCTTCAGATGAAAGACTTTACTACAGATTCAAATGTCTTTCTGTTTCTACTGAGTACGCGCGCTGGAGGCCTGGGGCTCAATCTGTCTGCAGCTGATACCGTAATCATCTATGACAGTGATTGGGTAAGATAACAATAGTCTGCAATGATGATGATTTTGACGCAGTGGTGGTGATGAAGATGAGGGTGGTAGTTCCGATTTTAATAGCCCACTTTCGATATACTGGTTTTGTGATCACACACAAAGCAATTCAAGACGAGGCACCGGGGAAACAATGAAGTCATCCTAATATCATTTGTTTCCCCGGAGCCTCGCCTCGAATTTTTCGTGCGTGATCACTCAACCAGAATATCGAAAGTGAGCTATTATGATGATAAGTTGATGGTGAGGATGACTTTGATAGTGACGTAAAATAGTGACGTAAAATAGTGACGTAAAATAGTGACGTAAAAATGACGTCATTGCAAAATTGATGTGTAATGGAACGATAAAAGAAGATGATGATGATTTCTGTTGTTCTAGAATCCTCAAGCTGACTTACAAGCTCAAGATCGTTGCCATCGGATTGGCCAAACGAAGCCTATTATTGTATATAGACTTGTAACATCAAACACTGTCGATGAGAAGATGGTCGAAAGAGCTTCGAGCAAGAGAAGACTAGAGAAATTAGTTATTCACAAAGGTAAATCTATCAATAATCATATTATTATTATTATTATTGCTATTACGTTTAATATTTTATTATTATTATTACTAATATTATTTTATTATTATTGATATTACTATTATTATGTGGTTTATTTCAACTTTTGTCTGACTTGACTTTTTACAGAAGATTGCGGAAATATGGCATAATTCCTAAGCAAAATTCTTAATTTCTGTACTGACAGATCAAATGACATTGTACTTAGACAGCATACAAAGCCTTAACTGTTTCAAAATTCTGTTAAATTACCCATTTCTGACATTTCCGTAATATTATTCCGTATTATTATTATTATTATTATTATTATTATTATTATTATTATTATTATTATTATTATTATTATTATTATTATTATTATTATTATTATTATTATTATTATTATTATTATTATTATTACTATTATTAAAGCTAACATTGTCAAGAAACAGCACGCACTGCTAGGACGTCGCCAATAATAGTTATCAAAATCACAAAAAAATCGCGCAACATTCTTACATTGTAAGTTGCAAAACGAATGTTGCTCGTATTACCACCCCGCGCGCAACAAAGTTTCTGATTTTTGCAGAGAGTAGAAGGAGCTTCTACTTCTGCCACAAAGGCGCGCAACAAAATTTTGATGTTAATTGCACAGGCTGGTAATACGAGCCACATTCACTCTGCAACTTGCTGTTAGAGTGTTGCAAGACAAGTTACACGATATTTGTTGTCGTATTTCCTCGCCCAAACATTTTGTGACTGAAGTTAAATTTATTTTCTCAACAACAACAAAAAATATATAACAAATTCGCTTTATATTCTAGGCAAATTCAAAGGAAAGGTAGACGATAACGTATTATCCGCTGAAGAACTTAGTGAACTATTAGAAGCTGCAAATCACGACCAAGTGATCACTAACGATGGATTACTATTGAGCAAAAAGCAGCTCGACGCACTGCTGGATAGAAGCGACCTCATAGCTCAACACAAGAGGAAAAATAGAATCGTACCTGAGGTGGATAGCACTGATAGTGCTCTGTTTAAAGTTATCGACAGCTCATAACACATACCATTATTAACTGCCATTTACGCAGGCGACTTTCGAGGGTACTTTTGTGGCGATTTGAGAAGTATTAAAGGAACGCCCAGTTCAGATGTCGAATTGTTGCCACGTGGAATCTCCTTGCCTTTGAGATTGACCGCAGTTTTCCTCGAAACTAGTATATGTATATCGAACTTAGTACATGCTGTCTCCTGTCACTAAGCAAAAGAGCTTGATGTCTTGTATAGTAGTTATCGGCGTTTTTTTTTTAGCCGCTTGCCACAAAGGGAATTAGATTCGACGCGACAAAAGTTCGACGTCTGAAATGGGCCATTTTTTTCGACTTCACTGTAACTTCTTCATTTTACGGGTTTAAACTAGCTGTTACTTTACGCACGGTGCTAAGATTGCTCCAAAAGTCGCATCAAAAGGCGCCCGTCTAAACGGACCTTAAAAGTCATTAACCCTTCATTCTCAAATGCAATATGCATATTGTAGATAGGGAACCCCTTGTATATATTTAAGGGTTCAAGTGTTGTAACTCCTATATGATCTAATATGAAAACTAGTATAAGCCTGTTTCATACGAGTAATGCCATAAATGCAAGCAGAATTAGTCACGCATGCGTATTAGAGGTTGTTTTCACAAATATTTTTTGGTCAGTCTTGCGCATGGGTTGCCATTTGCATTTGTGCAAATTCATGTTCACTCGTTCAAAATGAGAAAAAATAATATTCCATAGGCGTTTCCTTCTGAATTACTGGAGATGAGACGGAATTTTGCTCGCACTTCTTCTATCATTCCTGTATTCTTTCTTGTACATTGATTTCTTAGATTAAACAGTGGAAAATAACGAGAACCTTTGCTTTTGCGTGTTCATTCTAAAGAAAGTATAGAAGATTGCCCACTTCCGGGTTGATGTTTATCCGAGTCTGTTGAAGGACAACAATCAATGTATGGACCGCGGAACAAATGTCCAGTGCATCATTCAAGTAGCAGGGCAAACAAACCCATGCAAACAAGAATGAAATGTTCGGTTTGTAAAGAAATGATTCTCCAAACGGCAAGAAATTCAGTGTCTGTTGAGTGTTATGGGAGGATGGAAACCACAGGCCATTACTACAGTGGGAGTGGAACATACTTCAATAAAAAGATTGTGGATGTCTTACAAGAGATGTTCAGCCTCTTAAAAATGTAAAAAGAAAACTTTCTATTCAAACTTCGTCAATCAATCAAACATTTTACCAGTATATCACTTTTACCTGAAAGATCATCCAGAAGTGAGTGAACAGGAAAAGTTTGAATGCTATGGCATTTTTTTTCTTATAAGTTATTATGGGATGAATTTACAGATAGAAGTACGAGATTTTGCTGATCAATACTGACTAGCCTTGCTTTGGTGTCATTTATACACTCTACACTGCAGTATCTCCTAAAATAATCACATTTTTGTCTCGGCTTTTTCACAGAATCCTTATTTATATTATCTTCTTTCAATTGACATGTTTTGTTTCTCTTGAGGCATTAAATTTAGAAAATATGTTAATGAAGGCGGTCATTTTTCGAATGGATCTATAATTCTACAAGAAATGACGTCCATTCGAATCTCGCTATTGCGTATTTCTCTGCTTTCGTTGATGTTCACTTATTAAAAATATAAGAAAATGAGAAATTTTCTATTCCTTGCGTTTGATTTTGCGTCTTACACATGAACATTGTTGTTTGTTTGGCATATCACTGCGGTGACGTGGCCGCTTTGTCTCTATCTCTTGCCAGATGGGTTGCGTCCCACGCGAACATTGCTTGCATTTAATCTATAACTTCTTTATTCGTCTTTTTTTGTACATTATTATAACCATAGGCTGCGGAAGGACATAAAAACTGCGGGGGCTGTCCTCGCCAAGATTCAAGAGAAAAGAAGAAAAAAACTAAAACAAAGGGTCGATATGTCAGGAAAAGAATTAAAATTTTGATGACTCTGATGACTGATTTCAGAGATTTATTCACAAACATGTTTCGAGGTGTACTCACCTCATCTTCAGTGTGACTTATTCACTAAGAATACAGATATTTATATGACGAAAGACACGTTTGGGAAGAAAGAGAAAATACTGCCATCATAAGTACAATGAGAAAAATGCACATCAAACATATGAACACTGTACTTCATCTGGAGTGACCATGCCTCATCAACATCAGTTTTTACTAAGGAATGTCCCAAATGCTGTCTTAAATAACACTTCTGTATATAACTTTACTAACATTACTACTGTCCTTCTGAAAGCAAACATCTTCAAAGATCAATGGAATATAATTAAACATTCAGATATTTTTTTAATGCTATGTACATTCATAACTGACGAAGGAAAAGCTCCTAGACCAGAGAAGACAATAATGGTGAATACTAACCTAACATGGACAGTGGTGTTAGCAAACAGAACAATCAACAATGAAACTCTGAAGAATATTCCCGCAACTCTATGCACTGCCGCCACTTTTTTAGAGCTGCTGGAAACAATCGACCAATGCACCATATGCCCAGGGATTGTTAGTGACGATGCAGAGAAGCTTTCTCAAAATGGGGGAAGAAATGGCATATTTAGGGATAAGAAAGGAAACATCCAAGCACAATTAACAAGTGAGAGTTGCATTCACAGTACTAGCTGTAAAGTCATTCTTCTTGGTGAGGCAATTTGTGAATCTTGTAAGATATACAGGAAAACATTTTTGACAATGGTATCAAATGAAAAGATCAAGTCTGCTTGCAGATTGGAAGAAAGCTATAAAACAGCTTCAGATAGCCATTGTCCTTGGGTTTTTTTAAGTGAAGAAGAGAAGAAGAGAAGAAAATAAGAATAAAGTCATGCAGAGTAGAAAGAAATAGAACTGCCAAGAAAATACAAAGGCTTGAAAATAAATTCAAACAGGTAAGCAAAACTCTGTAAATGAATTATCAAATCTGAACATTCTATCACTGCTGCAAAAATGTCACCTGAATAGATTATTAGTATTAATTGTAGAAATATAAATGAACATCATTGTCAATAATTAATAACATCAATTCTTTTGACAGAGATTCACATGTACAGATCTTGGGTTTTTTTACCCTACATCAATACATGTGAGTTTAATTTAAAATTTACACTCACCAGGACCTGATATTAATTATTTTCTATTCATTTATAATCACTTCATATGTATTTATATTCTTACATAATCAGTAAACCTATATCAGTGTATTAAAATTAAGGTGAAATTTTAATCCTGTCAAATTAAATTTTTTTTTTTTTAGGATTTGATTACTTTAAGTGAAGATGATGATTAGATGATGCAAAACCTAATGGATAAACTCACAGTTGAAGATACTGAAGACTTCAAAAGTCTCTTCCTAAAAGAGCAACAAAAAGTACTATCCTGCACTGACAATAGAGCTAGAAGATGGCACCCTTTAATCATTAGATGGTGTTTCCAACTACATTCTTCCTCTACAAAAGCCTATGAGATGCTTAAAGATAGTGGTATCCTTATTTTACCTGACAAGAGAACATTAAGAGATTATAGTAATTGTTTTAAGTGTAAAGTAGGGTTTGACTCGGACTTTTTTGATGTACTGAAAAAAGATTTTGTAAGTAGGTCTGGTCCTAAACATTATGATAACTGGGTGGGTATTATACATGATGAAGTGTCACTAAGAAAGGAGCTTGTATTTGATGATTCAGGCAAGTTGATTGGATTTAGGATCCACTCAGAATTGTATTGATGATTTGGAAAGGTCTTTGTCATCTAAAGATGACTCTTCTCATTCACCTGAAGAAGCTACTCATATGTTTGTCTTTATGGTTTCTAGTCTTTTTTCAGATTGGAGGATGCCATTGTCATTTTTTCCTACAACCACTATAAAATCATTTGCTTTGTTTAATGTTTTTTGGCAGTGTGTGGAAGAGCTTGATTTATTATCCATGGTTAAATTAACATGAGCGACTTGTTGGTCGGGCATATGCTAATTAACTTTCCTTTTGAAAAGAGTGAACAAGTCTAGATCTCAACCGGCAGGTGGGCAAGTTTGACTAGAAACCAAACTTTGATACTCGTCATCTAGAATAAGGTAAGCATAACAGAGATGATATTTCTGTACATATTTTCGACTGAGAACAAATTATAAAGTTTAAAAGAATCGAATATCTTCGATGTTTTCTGTTTTTACGTTGTATTTTCGCCATCAGATTGAAGTAAATATGGCAGTTTAGTTGCCGGCCATGGATGTCTAGACTTGACTTTTATAACATTTTCAGTATAGCCTCATTATTCTAACACAGAAAGTTAATTCTAGTTTGTTATCTGTGTCGTTACTGGACAAAAACCCCAGTCCTCTAGCATAAATATTAGTTAATACTCCTTTTCCTGAGCCGCTAGAATATTGGCGTCAACTCGAAGGGTATTTTAGAATAATTTTAGGCATCTGTAAAATAGTGGCTAGCAGATGAAATCAGATTTTATCCTCAAATTACACAGGGTTTTAAAAGACCAGCTTTAGGTGAGGGATCGAATAGGTGGTTGTAACCTGGACTGGCTAAAGTGGGTCTCATTTCGACAAAATTTGTTCAAATAGTATTCAGTATATTTTAGAAATGACTTGAGAATAATTATATCCATAAAATTTTCTTCCCAAATAGCATGTTAAAAGTGTCAAATTTCACACCTAAGGTGTCAAAAAAAAAAAAACACAGGAGTTATTCTTTAATAGCTCCATTGCAAATTAACAAAAAAAAAAAAAAAAAAAAAAAAAAGCATTTATAAACTACACCTCATACCTTACAAAAATTAGCCAGCCCGAAGCAAAATAATTTTTGGTCGTTGCGAGACAAGTTGCAGAGAAAATTGCTTCGTGTAATCGCGCCTCAAACAGGGCCTAAACTTCTACTTCGAGTCTTAATGTATATATTACAATCGACATAAGATGTGTTTAAAAGGAGAAATTTTACAGAAAGCAAATGTAATTCGTGACGCGTGACCGCCAAGATGCAAGCCGTGTTTGTCAACACTAGATTTCAATATCAAAATGGCTTCCTTGGATACAAACGTTTTCGCTATTTTATTTCGCATTGCTTTGAAGTATGGACGTAAAACCATGTAAAATGTATTCAACTACCTCCCAAAGCAGTTAGGAATCGACAAAAATTTAGAGAATTTTTTTTCACCCTGAGCCAGTCCTAGTACCTTAAAGGGAGAGGGGTAGGTTTATCTTGTGCAATGTTCGAAGGCTTTTTCATGTCTGTTGGTGTATTTAGAGAGACAATATCAAGTCAGGAAGCAATGGCAGATGAACTACGAAAAAACGAATATGAAGAACCAGGTATGTGAATATAATTTTGATAAGAAGTTGAAGGATTTCTCTCTGCCTAACCTTCTAAGCCCAACATCATATTTTCCAATCTTGTGCCCAGAAGAGCTTTTTGTACAATATTGAATATTTTCTTGAAATCATTAATTTATAGACGAGGAGAAACAGAGGGAGTTGTCAGAGGACTTGCCGGGTTCAACCGCATCAAGTAGTGAAGAAGGTATATGGGACGTTTTTGTTGAAAAAAAGTGCTCGTTTAACGAAAAATACTAGCAATTTTGTCGTACGACTTGAGCGGCGATTTCAACGGCGATTTTTTTTGCAATCTCAAAATTTTAAATTTAAACATTTCCCCACTCTCTTAACTTAGAGTAAAATCCCGCTTAACTTTGAGCCTGAGTTTCACTTGGTCAGTACCGAGTAGGATAATGTGTTGATAAAGACAATATCAATGACGAATAGAATGACGAATCGCTCGCACACGAAGCAAGCGCGCGCTTAAAACGGTGTTTTTTCTCTCAAGCTTCCCCTTTTTCTTCGTTTTTGGATGTTTTTCTGACATTGTTATGGTAAAAATGACATCTATTCTTAGCACGATGACATTTTGGACTAATTTACATAACGACTAGATCATGCGCAAACGTTTTCTTTACTTACACCGTGACTAATAATAATAATAATAATAATAATAATAATAATAATAATAATAATAATAATAATAATAATAATAATATAAATTAGTGAATACATTCTAGTTTTCCCAAGGTTCATGGATTGGACTCGGTAAGCTAAGAATTTTGTAAGCAAAACGTTAAGCAAATTGGAAATAAATAACAATAATAATAATAATAATAATAATAATAATAATAATAATAAAAACAACAACAATAATAATAATATCATTTTTATTTATTTATTTATATATTATATACTAATATTATTGATTATTTATTTCTCTCTGAACAGCAGAGAGTAAACACGAGTTTTCCATTCCCTGGAAAAACAGTGACCTTGTCCTCATCATAGAAGATCAGAAGATTCATGTTCACCGAGTCATCCTGGAGATGATCTCCCCAGCGCTTTGCCATATTCTTAAGGAGACGGATTCAAATGAAGTTCCTTTGTTGAGGACAAAAGTCAGCGATTTTGTTGATCTTTTGAGTCCAGCTGTTATCGACCAAAATAACCTTGAATTGTTCACTTTAATGATAAAAGTATGAAACTTTGCCACATCACTAGTGACCATAACAGTAACATTTTCTGATATAGGGCCAATCCAAATTAGCCTCTGGAGGCGAGAACTACGCATGTCAGAAATTTGCCAACATGGAAACGAGGCTAAAAATATAAATCCTTCTTAAAGTATATTGTTTAAGGTCATTTGTGAAAAAAAGTTACTAACTAGAACTAATGAGTCATTTTCTATACTCTTGTTATCATTTGAGTTCCAAAATGCTGTCACGTGACCATTCTTATTGATTTCATTATATACGATTGGGTACCCTGTGGTGAAGTATTAAATATACAGGTTTTCTTTGTTTTTTTGATTCACAATTGCTGTAAAACCCATTTGTATTAGGATATGAGCACTGAATATGATACGAAAAACAGTATTCTATTTGAATCTTCAAATACGTTTAGTGCATATCCTAAAAATGTGCTGTGTAACTGGTTCAGGATTCCTGTGGCAAATCTCTAAAGATACAATTTGTGGTTGGCAAAAAAAATAAAAAAATTGTTTTGTCAAGAACAATATAAAATGTTTTTTACTAATGCACACTCGCATGGCAGTTTAAATATATATTGTTGTTTATTTTGCAAGAAATCAAATTTACTCTTAGCATTAGAGCACAGATCCCTCACGGTTTTCAAAATGGCAGCCTCCATTTATACTTACAGTTATTTCAGGTAAGAACCTATTTAAGATTTTAGCCTTATAATTGAAATTATTCTTTTGAGTTTATCAATGCGAAATGACTATATTTACCATCAGCACAAGGTGCTTGTGCAAAATTTGTTGTTTTAATACGATATTTCTCAATAAACCAATCTATGCCCATTCATGCTCTGGGGCTCTGTGATAACTGTAAGGGATTTTAATTGCATTTCCAGTTAATCATGGATTGGGATAGATGTATAATCTGCCAGAAAACCACGGGGGAAAATCTACAGTGCCCTGCAAAGTCCAAAAGAAAGGATGCTGGTGCTGGCTACGTTTCATTTCTGCAAAAAGTTGAAGAATTCAAAGAAATTGGAATTGAGGTGACTAACTATCAGTTTCCAGTAGACGAAAATCAAGGTATTGAGCAGACACTGCTAAAAAACAAAGCATCTTGGCATAAATCATGCAGAGATTGTTTCAATAGCACTAAGCTACAACGTGCCAAAAAAAGAAAAATAGCTGAAACTGAAGAAGAGGAAAGAAAGGAAAATGATGAAAGAGCAGAAGAAGGAGAAGTTCCCTTTAGTCTTGTGAAATCCAGACGATCTATCTCTGGACCTTATTCCCCCCAAAGCCATTGTTTCTTTTGTGAAGAACATGACAGTCCTACCAATTTGCATTCTGCTTCAACCCTGGAAGTCGACAAAAAAATCAGAGACTGTGCCGTTTTACTAAATGATAGCAAACTTATTGGTAAACTCTCTAGTGGCGATTTAATTGCCATTGAGGCAAAGTACCATGCCAGGTGCTTGGTTGGCCTGTATAATCGGGCAAGGCCATTTAAGCTGAAGACATCAAAACCTGCTAATTATTCATCAATCAATCTAGATGAACTGGCCTTTGCAGAGCTAATAACCTATATTGACGAACGTCTTGAAGTTGAAGATCCAGCAATACTTGTGCTTTCTGATTTGGTGAGATTCTATACATGTAAACTGGAAGAGATAGGGGTTGAGAGTGGAAAAATCAATGCTACACGGCTGAAAGAAAGAGTACTTGCAGCGTTTCCTGACCTTACAGCACATAATAAAGGCAGAGAAATTCAACTGGTATCAAAACATGAAATCGGTGGGATGTTAACAAAGGCTAAAAAGGTGGATTGCGATGCATGGTGTCTAGCAAGAGCAGCACATATTGTGAGAAGAGAGGTTCTGAAAGGGAAAAACTCCTTCAATGGTACATTTGCCCCTGAATGTCAAAAAAATGCTGTCCCAGTCTCCCTGCTTACATTAGTTGGGATGATGATCAAAGGTCCCACCACCAAGATTGACCCTTCTGATAATCAGGCTTGTCTCTCCATCGCACAATTAATTGTATTTAACAGCATTTCAAGACCCCGTGACCGACCTGAGGCCACTGGTAGCACGCATCATCTAAAATCCAGGGAGTGTCCAGTACCCATTTATACAGCTTTGAAAATACACGGAGCCACCAGAGACAGATCTCTCATCGATACGTTTTATAACCTTGGTTTGTGTATTTCATATGACAGATTCCTCTCTGTGTCTACTGAAATAACAAACTGTGTTGTTGAAAGGTATGAACGTGAAGGGGTTGTATGTCCTTCTAAACTAAGAAGAGAACTTACTCACTACTGCAGCGGTTGATAATATTGATCATAACACAAGCTCCACCAGCTCCCAAAGCTCATTTCATGGAACCGCAATTTCTCTAGTGCAGCATCCTTCCACGACCAAATCTGGAGCACGGAGAGATACTGACACCTTTGATTCTAATAAGCCTTCTACCTCTAAGACTGTATCTCAGCTGCCATCAAGTTATAATGACGTCTTACCTTTGGCATTACCAATCACTGAGTTATATGCTCCAAAGGTACCACAGCAGGTTTTAAGATCTGAGGCTTCTCTTAGTGATGAAAGCATCTATAATGAAGAAGACTGGCTAAGCAATGCCCAGGAACTCATTGAAAAAGAGAAACTTGAACCTAATGATTTTGTGTCGTGGGCGGCATTCAGAGCATCTCAATGCTCACTATCTAGTTATCAGCCAGCAATCATTTCTCTCCTGCCGATGTTTGTAGAGAACGCTCATTCATTCGCCACAATAGCACACAGTATGAGCGTGATCAAGTCTGCTGTACGGCACGTCAATCCCTCACAAGCCCCAGTAATTGCATTAGACCAGCCACTTTTCGCCATAGCCAAAGAAATCCAATGGAAACTTGCTGATTACAATGAAGATCAATTTGTCCTCATGCTCGGGGGACTACATATAGAGATGGCTTCCTTTAAAATGATTGGGAAGTGGATGACTGGTAGTGGATGGACAGACGTTTTGTGCAATGCTGGAGTTGCAACGCAAGGGGTGTCAGAATCATTTCTTACCGCAAGTCACATAGCCCGAACAAGACGTGCACATCAGGTATGGAAATGCCTTATACAACAATTTCGGCTTTTAAAATTACATCTAATATGTAACTTTAAAATCTGAATGTAGCTACTATGACTGTTATGTGTTTACCTTCAATCAATGAATTAAGTCTTGGATTTTTATCATCATCAGGTGACGGCTGCAAGTCTACATGTGTTGATGCACAAAGCATACAATGAATACGAAGCAAAGACGAAAGAAAATGAGCAAGGTAGTCTGTTGTCCCACCAAAAGTGGAAAGAGTCAATGGCAAAGAAGTCTCCTCAATTTTTGTACTGGCTTACAGTCCTCGATCTAGAGCTGGCATGTCTTCGGCTTGTGAGATCCTTTAGAGAGGCAAACTTCTCCTTGTACGTCAATGCCATACGACAGATACTACCATGGATGTTCGCAATGGATCACCCAAATTATGCCAGGTGGCTCTCGGTGCATTACCGAGACATGTGCGTCCTGTCATCCAAGCATCCAGATGTGTACAAACATTTCAGCGATGGTTGCTTTGTTGTACACAAGACCAAAGGCTATTCTCGTCTATTGCATTAGATCATGCACATGAGCAAGTGAATGCTGTTGTGAAAGGTGAAGGAGGCGCAGTCGGCCTTACCGAGAATCCTGCAGCTTTAAGAAGATGGATGGTGGGAGGTCCTGAGCTGTCAAGAATGGTACAAGAATTTGAAGGCAGTATCTCTTCGCCAGAAAAAAATCATATACATCAGGAACAGAAACCAGGCGTCCAGTGTGCATTCTCAAAAGATGTTCATAGTACAGTATCTTCATTTGAAGAGCTTGGAAATCCATTCATGGAAGAAAGTCAAAACCTAATGGCAATCCATACTAGAGATATCATGGATGATGCTGTTATCAACACCGTTGGCAATGCAAAAAAGATTGGAGAGGAACAGTTCAATCTATTCGTCAAAGAGCGGCTGATTGACCGAAGCAAACCCATTACAGATCCCATTAAGAAGAATAATCTCCCTACATTCAGCACTCCAAGTCAGAAAATCATTTCGAAAGACAAGGCGAAAGTTGCAGTTTTGAAGGAGGACTGTTCTTTATTTTCACGCTTGTATATAGCTTGTCAAGTCAGAGATGGGAACTTGGAAGATTTCTTCCAGTACGAGAACCAGCCATGGCCACCATCACTTTCACAACTTGGTCAACTAAGAGGAGGACAGAAGGCAGATCTGTTGAAGTGTTTGCCCAACACCCCAGCACAGAAAGTGACTCAACCAACCCCAGATGCAGTCATTCTTGATGGAGCTGTTATCGTGCAGATGTTACAGCCAAGAACAGCACGTACATTTCAAGAATACTTCAGTACCGTATTTGCCCCGTATATCCTCAAACAACTTGAAACAGCCAAAAGAGTTGACCTAGTATGGGATGTCTATCAAGACAACTCACTGAAGAGATCATTGCGAGATCATTGCGAGAAAAGAGAGGTTCTGGACAACGACGCAAAGTGCTGGCATCAACAAGAATTCCCACTGATTGGAAAGGATTTCTGAGAGTTGATGGCAACAAAGATGAACTTTTTAAACTTCTTGCAAACAAAGTAAGGTATAAGAGGTCCTAGTTGAGCTAAAAATGAGCTATCAAAAAATTTGATACATACTATCTATACATTGATATGCAATTAACAAACATTTGTGTCTATTGTATTCTAGGTGGTTTCACTGCCGGTTACTGAGAATAAGGAAATCTACACCACACATGGCGAAGGTGTCCTATCTTCTACGAAGAGAACAGACATGGGTATTCTTGCGCCTTGTACCCACGAAGAGGCAGACACCCGACTAATGCTCCATGTACTGGATGCATCGTCAAGTGGACATAAACGAATTAAGATTAGAAGCAATGATACAGATGTCATTGTTCTTGCCATTTCAGTTGCAAACACCCTTCCAGCAGACGAGGTTTGGGTCACCTATGGATCTGGAAAGAATGTACAACATATTCCAGCACATGCAATAGCAACATACTTAGGCCAGGATAAAGCCTCAAGCTTGCCAATGTTTCACGCTCTAACCGGATGTGATACGGTGTCATTTTTTGGAGGGCGTGGAAAAAAAACTGCATGGGATGTGTGGAAAGTCTTTCCTGCACTGACACCAATACTCAAAGTACTCAAAACAACAGACGATATCACAGAAGAATCCTTAGCTGTGCTTGAGAGATTTGTTGTTCTATTATATAACCGTACAAGCAGCCTGACCAAAGTAAATGAAGTAAGACAGGAGCTATTTTCAAAGAAATCTAGAAGTCTGGACAGCATCCCCCCTACCCGAGCAGCACTTGAACAGCACATCAGACGAGCAGTGTATCAAGGAGGCTATGTGTGGGGTCAAACCCTCCTCCGTCAGCCAGTGCTTCCAAGCCCATCAGAATGGGGATGGCAGCGACAGAACGACTTGTGGTCACCGTACTGGACAGCCCTCCCACAAGCAAAGAACACATGCTATGAACTGATCCGATGTGGGTGTAAAATGTCATGCAAAGGACGTTGCAAGTGCCTTAAGGCAAATTTGGCATGCACTGGCTTGTGCAACTGTGGCGGTAACTGCCAGTAGCAATAACTTTAAGCTTTCTTTCAGAAAATAGATGAAACACAAAAAACTGGCATAGCGCACTAGTTCACCCAAATTAGAACAGTTATCCCTCCCCCTTTCCCTTGTTCACAGGCTAACACTACATCTATATAGTATAGTACTGTTTTTCGTATCATATTCAGTGCTCATATCCTAATACAAATGGGTTTTACAGCAATTGTGAATCAAAAAAACAAAGAAAACCTGTATATTTAATACTTCACCACAGGGTACCCAATCGTATATAATGAAATCAATAAGAATGGTCACGTGACAGCATTTTGGAACTCAAATGATAACAAGAGTATAGAAAATGACTCATTAGTTCTAGTTAGTAACTTTTTTTCACAAATGACCTTAAACAATATACTTTAAGAAGGATTTATAGTTTTAGCCTCGTTTCCATGTTGGCAAATTTCTGACATGCGTAGTTCTCGCCTCCAGAGGCTAATTTGGATTGGCCCTATATCAGAAAATGTTACTGTTATGGTCATTAGTGATGTGGCAAAGTTTCATACTTTTATCATTAAAGTGAACAATTTTGGTCGATAACAGCTGGACTATGATTTATCCTCAGTTTAAAAACAAAATAACATGTGAGTATTTCGAAACAAATTTACTTTTCTTCCCTTCCATTCATTTCCATCCCGTTCTTTTTGTTTGTTTCTTTTCTTTTCTCTTTGAGTTTCTCTGTTCTGTTCTTTACTTTCCATTCTTTTCTTGTCATATAATTCTATCCCCTACCCTACCCTTCCATTTATTATGATTATTTTCTTTTTCGTCTCTCCCTTATCACGTCTTCCCTTCATATCTTTCAGTGGACAACATAGAACATATCTACAGACTTGCAGAAGAGTATGAAATCGAGAGTGTTGTCGAAATATGTAGAGAATACTTGGAACAAGTCGAGAAGACGACCACCAACGCCATGCAAATACTGTTAACAGCCCAAGTGTGTGACGCCGACGAAGCACGCAAACAGTGCTACGAAGTCTTAAAACATCTGACTGTGGCTGAGTTGAAAAACGATCAACATTTTGAAGATCTGGAGGAGAAAAGTGTGCGAAACGTTCTTCTCTCAAAAGCTGAGCGACTGGAAAAGTGCCTGGAAGAGATACAGCCACAGTTGGTTGGATTGATCGACTGTGTTTTGTATTTGTGGCTCCACCATGACAACGAACATAAAATGAAAGGAACCCCAAAACAATGTCCAGTGCATCATTCAAGCAGCAAGGCAAGCACATCCATGCAAACAAGAATCAAATGTTCTCTTTGTCAAAAAATGTTTCTCCAAATGGCACCGAATTCGGTGTCTGTGTCGCAGTATTTTACAGGCCGTTACTACAGTGGGAGTGGAACATACTTTGACGAAAAGATTGTGGATGTCTTGCAAGAGATGTTCAGCCTCTTAAAAATGTGAAAGAAACATTTCTACAGAATGGAGAAGACCGTAGGTCATAAATCTACAAGAAAAGACGTCCAGTTAGGCTCAGACCTAACGTCCAGTCGAACACCGATATTTCGTATTTCTCTTGTCACTTCTCCATGTTCACTCTTTGAAAATATAAGAAAATGGGAAATTTTCCATTCCTTGCATTTGCTTTTTCATTTCACACAGAACATTGCTTGTACTGTTGTTAATCTATCATTCCTGTAATTCGTCTTTCTTGTACATCGAGTTCTTAGATTAAAATTAAACAATGGAAAATTACATTTTTTTTTGTTTTAAACCGGGTTTCCTGTGGCGTAGTCCACACAGGAGAGAGCGTTACTTTGTCACTAGATAAGTCACGCGATCTGTATTTCTCGGAAATCTTGAGTTTGAAAAGGGCAAGTTTGAGAAACCAAACTTTGATACTCATCATCTAGAATAAGGTAAGCAGTATTGATATTTCTGGTACACATTTCCGACGGAGAACATGAGATTATGAAGTTGAAAAGAATAGAATATCTTCGATGTTATTTCTGTTCATAGTTACGTTGTATTTCCATCAGATTGCAGAGATTGAGTAAATATGGCAGTTGCCATAAATGTCTGGACTTGAATTTTAGAACATTTTAGCCTCGATATTCTAATAGACTTTCTAGCAAGAATATTAGTTAATAAACAACTCTAGGTAGACAAAAGTCATAGTTTCGCGGGAATACTTGTATTGTGCTTGCTGAGCACAAGTATTCGAGTTGGCGTCAACTCGAAGTTGTATTTTAGAATATTTTTATTAATCTGTAAAATGGTGGCTAGCAGATGAAATCAGATTTTGATCGTCATCAAATTACACGAATGGGTGGTTGTAACCTTGGGGGAGAGGGGTAGGTTTATCTTGTGCAATGTTTGAAGGCTTTTCCATGTCTCTTGGCATACTATAGAGAGACAATTTCGAGTCGGGAAGCAATGGCAGATGAACTACGAAAAATTGAATCAAAAGAACCAGGTGTGTACATATAACTTTGTTAAGAATTTGAAGTATTTCTCTTTTGCCTAACCTTAACCTAACATATTTTCTACTCTTGTGCCCAGTGTCCTCCGGCTTTATAGTCAGCGGTCTGACGACAAAGCAGGAAGGGCTCTGGGTACAAGATTGAATATTTTCTTGAAATCAATAATTTATAGTAGAGGAGAAACAAATGTCGGATTCACCTACGACGAGCAGTGAAGAAGGTAAGGACGTTTTTGTTGAAAAAATGCTCATTTTCTTTGACCGTACAAAAAAATTAGTGGCTGTCATTCTTACTGCGCATGCGCTTGTCCGACCAAATTCCATTTATTTGGCGATTTTCCTATCAGAGCCTGTGTTTCTCTTGGTCAGCACCGAGTATACTTTATTAATAAAGACAACATGAAAGAATAAACATGCTTTCAAGAACTGATTTTGCATCATTGGCATTTCGGAAAGTCCATTTGTTAGGCAAGTTTGAAAGTCAAAATATACATGTTTTTACAACAGTAACGAAGACGTTTTTGACTAATATACATAACGCCTTAGAGCATGCGCTGACCTTTTTCACTAGTAATTGTTGGACTTAGATTAAAATTTGCATTGAGATGAGCATGCGCAAACTTTTTCCTTTCCTGTCATTTATACCGTGATTATTTATTCATGTCTAATCAGCAGAGAGTAAACACGAGTTTTCCAGCCCCTGGCGAAATAGTGACCTTGTCCTGATCATTGACGATCAGAAGATTCATGTTCACCGTCTCATCCTGCAGATGACCTCCCCAGTGCTTTGCCATATTTTTAAGGAGACGGATTCAAATGAAGTTCCTTTGTTGAGGACAAAAGTCAACGATTTTGTTGATCTTTTGAGGGTGATTTATCCTCAGTTTAAAAACAATATAACCCGTGAGTATTACTTTCTTTTGCCTTTCTTTCCTTTCGTTTCCTTTCGTTTCCTTTCTTTCCTTATTTCCTTTTCAATCCATTTTTTTAAATCTTTTTCTTCTTTCTATTTCCTTTCTATTCTTTTCTTTCCTTTTAATTCCTTTCTATTTCATTTGTTTCGATTTCACTCCTTTCCTCTTCTATTTTTTCCCTTATTAATTCTCCCCTTCAATTCATTTAGTAGACAATATACAGCATATCTACAGACTTGCAGAAGAGTATCAAATCGAGAGCGTAGTCGAAATCTGTAGAGAATACTTGGTACATGCCAAGAAGACGACCACCAACGCCATGAAGATGCTCGTGACAGCCCAAGTGTGCAATGCTGACGAAGCCCGCAAACAATGCTACGAAGTCTTAAAAGGTTTGACTGTGGCTAAGTTGAAAAGCGATCAACATTCTGAAGATCTGGACGAGGAAAGTCTGCGAAATGTTCTTGTGCCAAAAGCTGAGCGACTGGAAAAGTGTTTGAGAGAGATACAGCCACAGTTGGTTGGATTGATCGACTGTGTTTTGTATTTGTGGCTACATACGGATAACAAAAATAAGATGGCTGGAACACCGAACCAATGTCCAGAACATCAAAAATATGCCCAGGCAAGAACATCCATGCAAACAAGAATCAAATGTACTGCTTGTAGAGCCATGTTTGTACAAATGGCAAGAAATTCCGTGTTTGGAAATCATTACTGCGGTGACACTGGAACATACTTCGACGAAAAGATTGTGGATGTCTTGCAAGAGATGTTCAGCCTCTTAAAGACGTAAAAAGAAACATTTCTACAGAATTTCACATGAGTCGTACGCATTGAAAACAATGAATAATATATAAGACGGTCTTCTTTGATGTCATTTGGTTCGGCTCATGAGAAGATCGACGATAAGATAAGACTGAAAACCATAGTTCATAAATTTAAAAGGAAAGACGTTCAGTCGAACTCCACTTCACGGACACCGATCCCACAATTACTTATGATTTCTCAATAGCACACTCGAAATAGTATCATTTGGCGTTGCGACAAGGTAGGCCTTTTTTGATGGACGTCAATCAAGGCGTTTCCCTGACGGGCATTGTCGGAAAACATCAAGTTTTCAAGAATGTGATGTGACTGATGTTTGTATCCTTCTATTTTGTGTTTTAACCAATATGATTGCATGGTATAATCATAAAGGTGGACGTGGTATCTATTTTTTACTTTAATGAACTCATGGCTATGTACCAAACACTAAATTAAAAAAAAAAAAAAAAATTAATTATTTATCTTTGATTGGCTGAACACATTTATCCAATCCTAGATAGCGTGTGAACTGTGTTTGACATGATAAATGTATATCTATAGGTTCTTCTGCAGATAATACATTTATCAAGAGTCTCGGCCGTTTTATCCGCCACAGTCTACGGCTTCGGCAGATAACACGCTGGCCACGGTCTTGATAGTTTACGATATCATTCTCATCCTCATCCAATAATCTATGCCTAATATAGAATATATCCTGTCAAAGTGCCTTTTAAACATGGATGAGAATATTGACTTTGCGTGTAACTATACGCATGCGCGTCGATTCCGATTACTTTTCAAAACGCATCCCACATGGAAAGGAATGACTGAAGGATAAGTTATCAGCTACAAAATCAAGCAAGGGGTTGACCATGCTCGATCTAGGAGCCGACTAACCTCTCCCTTAGGCTTCGGTCAAGCTTCCAGATCAGTCTGTAAATCTGTAAATGCTTCGCGCTGCCATACTGCGCTTCAACACTGCGTCTGGAGGTATGGTCTTAAAATGTTCAATATAAAAACATAGAGGAATCACATAAGTACATGTGTACATCTACCTTGCTAAGGTAGGAATTTTCATCTGAAGGTTTGCTTTCAGTCTGATATCCAGGTGCTATTTCCATCTCTGGGTTCATTTTCACACAACTGCTTCTCTACAGAACAGTTGGGTCACGTGACCTATTGTGGACTTTAAAATCAGAACTACGTGACGGGGTCAGAATGAAAGCTCTAGACTTAACAAACTCAGTCCAATGAATGAACATCGATAATAGTCCCCTTCACAGTTCCCTGCGCCATCTTGAAAGGTAGCCGTGGCCTTTGCATCGAAGCGAGAAGAACGGTGAGGTTGCAATGATAGAGACCTTTTTTAACGCCTTGAACAATTATTCACATGTCTCCATCATTGCAAGCTCACCGTTGGTCTCGTTTCAATGTAAAGGCACGGCTACTTTCAAGATGGCGCAGGGAACTGTGAAAGAGGCTACTGCCCCTTCCCCGCATGCATAGCATGTTATCCATGCGGCTAATGAGATTCGTGAGATCCATTCAGGTGATACTAACATAGTCATAGTTCAATAGTACATTCCTTGATTCACGAATATATTATAAGCCTCCTATGCAGACGTTCTTAGGGTCGTCACGTCGTCCCGCACGTGGGGAGAGAAGTATTGCGTGACGACCCTAAGAAAGTCTGCGTAGGAGGCTATAATATATAAGCTGTACGTGGTTTAAGGTACGTGATCATTTGACCCTCGAAGTCGGTCAATGTAAACACCATACACTGTTGTTTGTTTTTTGTTTTTTTTTAATTTATCGATTATTCAAGGATTTTAGTGTGAGAATAGGGATGAAGAGTCAAAGATATGACTTGGAGAACGAGCTACAAGCCAGGAACAAAGATCTTCCTAAGGTAACACCAATGAAAACACCCGTTTCTCGAGCATTCCTTTTATCCGAACCCTTTTCTCAAACATTCCCGTTTTTACCCGAACTAGCAGAAAGTACAAAAACAAATTTTCTTAATTAACAAATAATGTCACAAACTGTTAATATAAAACTTTAAAATTTTGAAATCTTATTAGTAAAATTTGAAGTACATAATTGGGTTCAGTTTTCGACTAAAAACCCTTATTCTCGTGACTCGGTCGTTTGTTAGTATAGTTTTAAGATTGTTTTTGGAATAGTTTTAGCTTGGTTAAGACGGCGAATATTTATAGCTTGAATTTGGATAGATATAGAAAAAATATCATAAAGTGACTAGGAATATTAGAATCATTAATATGATAGTTTTGCTTGAAATTGATCGAGTAATTTGACAAAGAAAATAAAGAATTCATGGAATGAAGACGAAGGTCACGATTCAAAAGAAAACGTCTTTAAAATATGTCTTTTCCCTTACATGTAATTTAATTTTAAAGCTGGTTATAATGACTTCAGCAATGAAATGGAAAGATATGTTCCTTTTCTATGGCTTTTTGCATATTGTCTATACAATACCAGACTATATATGTATTGTATTCCAATTGGACATAAATTCATAATCCAATTATTCTTTAATTCTGTACAGGAAAACACTGGGGAATCTCAATAATGTAAGTACAAAGTCTAGATGCAAAATTTAAATTTAGAAGCAATTTCCGAGTCCTAAAACATCTGTGCAAATACTGACTGATTGGCAGACTTTAAACAAATCGTAAAAATGTATGAGAATTAGAGAATGTATGGTTTTGGGGGCCAGTCGGATGCTTGCAAACATAACGAAATAGAGCTAGTTCAGAAAGGCCAATATTGATGAACGTTTTCATGATGCATGATGTTTATTGATGTTACAGGACCATTGCATTCATCACCCTGTTCTCTCAGTACCTTTCAAACGTCAGGGTACCATTTCCTGCCTGGAAAAAACCCCGAGGATTCCATATCTCACGTTATCACTGCTTCAAGCTCTTCCCTGTAAGTTTGATTAGTTCACTTGATTTTAATTATGCGTATGACTTGCCTTAGGCACCCATATCTCTCACGGTAGGGCGTATGACTTGCCTTAGGCACCCATATCTCTCACGGTAGGACTGATTTATTGACAAACTAAACTTCAATTTGATCTTTGAGTTAGCCATACTTTTAGAGGGGAACGAGTTTATTAGTAGCTTTGTACTATTTTAGTATTACCCTCATTAAATAAAGGTTTCATCATCATCATCATCATGGTTATCATCATCATCCTCCTCCTCCTCATCATCATCATGGTCATCATCATGATCATCGTCGTTGTCGTCGTCATCATCATCATCATCCATCATCATCGTCGTCGTCATCATCATCATCATCGTCGTCGTCGTCGTCGTCCTCGTCCTCGTCCTCGTCCTCGTCCTCGTCATCATCATCATCATCATCATCATCATTAATTTGATCCGCCCATAGTTTGATCCAAGGTTCGATAAAATTTGAAGGCGGGTTTTAAAGTTTTTTTATTAATTGAAGATGGTAGCTTAGTCGTTTATTTCTTTATGAACTTCACATTATTATCTTTTACTCATATGTACACTTTATCAATTTGATTACAATGTTTAGAATATATATATATCAATCTTCTATTTTTCTACCTTGATTATTGCACTCATAGTTCTAAGCTACTGAAACTTCATTGACTTTTGTTCAATATGTACAGTAGGGTGCATGGAACAAACATATTGTTTTTGCATAAGACCTGCAGTCTTAAGCTCGTTTAGTTGTTACAGAGACGTTCATCCTCGTAGCTAAAAGTCAGATATGTTAGATTTGAGTTTTACAAGTATTCCTCTTGGGTAACGAGAACTAGTTCTTGATTTTAGCTAAAATAACAATTGAATAGTAAATTCTTGCACAAATGACATCCTGACGACGTCTTCACATCAAGTTTTAGATCATTATAACCCGTCGGGTTACAAATCAGTACCAGCAACATGAAGAGAGCTAAAGCAGTTCAAGTTGATGTCAGTGTGAAGTTGTGGCAGGAAAAAGGTGTCGTATGTTGGGTCCTGGTGTTCTGGTGCATCTAGTGGTGATGTTCATCCTAGACTGAAGTGGTATTGATGTGAGGTGGTGTACATGTTGGGTCCTGGTTGCCATCTCCACCTGGTGTTCTGGTGCATCTAGTGGTGATGTTCATCCTAGACGGAAGTGGTGTTGATGTGAAGTGGTGTATATGTTGGGTCCTGGTTACCATCTCCACCTGGTGTTCTGGTGCATCTAGTGGTGATGTTCATCCTAGACTGAAGTGGTATTGATGTGAAGTGATGTACATGTTGGGTCCTGGTTACTATCTCCACCTGGTGTTCTGGTGCATCTAGCGTTGATGTTCATCCTAGACTGAAGTGGTGTTGATGTGAAGTGGTGTATATGTTGGGTCCTGGTTACCATCTACACCTGGTGTTCTGGGTCTTCTAGATAACGGTTCATTTGCTGATGCAGTTCTCCTGCAACACAGACTTTTCAGTCCTTGTCTAAAGTCTCTCAGAAACACAAAATAGATGCAGGGATTGATTGCAACTGAAGAGCTCCACATAAAGTCAAACACAAACTCTATTTCATATTTAGTCTCAAAGTCCATTGACCTTAATGAAGGATGTCTGCTAACGACCAACAAATGGAATAGCTGAAAAGGACACCAACAGAGGGTAAACATTACAACTATAGTTATTAACATTCTGAATATTCGTTTGTTCCTCCTCTGTCGTGAACGTATCGTTTCTTCTTCAAGCAAGTCCATGACATTGTTCAAGCTTTTACGTAGTTTATATACCATGATAGTATACAAGATTATGATTATGATCACAGGAATAACAAAGCCCACTGCTGTTTGTATGGAAAAGAATATCGTTTCAGCTTTCCAAGTCTCAAATGCTGGTGACCATGAATAATCGCATATCGTGTAGCCCCGTGTCTTTTTCAGACGAATGGTATAAAATAATGGAAATGAGAGAGCCATGGCTACGATCCAAGGGAAAGAGATCACCATCCATCTTGTTTTACAACTTACAATCTGTCGTCGAGTTGGATAAACAACAGCGATAAATCTTTGGAAGGCAATGAAGACTAGACAGATAGATGATACATATGGTGATAAATTAATGAGGAAAGGAACCAATTTACAGAGAGCATCACCAAGGGGACCGTCCACTGACCACTCCTCGGGTCGTACTATTTGCCACGAAATATCCCATGGCATTTCTACCAAGGGAACGAGTAAGTCTGATACAGCCATATTGACAATCATGTAGTTCATATTTGTCCTTAAGTTTTGATTGCAATACACGACAGCGATGACGAGTACGTTACCAAGCAGAGACCAGACAAGTAGAATAGAATACAAGGTTATTACAGTATGAACTGGAATTGGTGACCATGTGAATGTTGTGATATTACCTTGTGAAGAGTTGTTCACGTTCATTGTAAAAACTTCTAATCTTGAGGATGTCTGTGAAAATTTATAAAATTTAAGATCATTATATAGATCAGCCAAACTGAGTCTATCTTTGGAAAACGGGTTAAGACTGTTCCTTTAAGAAGAAGAATTACAATCAATGATAGTTTTGAGGTATAGTTTACCTTGTTTGTCAGTTAGAAGAAGAAACTCTTCAGTAGGTTTGTGCTAATACACAACTTGTACAATGATCAACGCTAAGGTTTCAGAAGGTAATTCCTAGCTGCTCTCCCACACGTGATGATCTTGATGACCAATAGTACTATGATATTGTTAGTGCAGTAGGCTTGTGCTCGTATACACAACTTGTACAATGATCAACGTTAAGGTTTCAGAAGGTAATTTATAGCTGCTCTCCCACACCTGATGATCTTGATGACCAATTAATATTCATAGATAATCGTTGGACTTCCTGATTAAATTATCGAATTGTTTTCACTCATTTCACATATTATTTTATTCAATTTAATGTTCAATCATGATTTTAAATGACTTTGTGTTCGTGCACATTTACATGACAAGGTTTTGGTAAACATATTGTTTGTGTTCCCTTAGACGTTCACAGGTCAGTTTTATTAGATAGATAGATAGATAGATAGATAATTTTATTTAATGTCGATATGTACAGTGAGAAACTAGAAACAGAAACTAGGAGCGCCTTGACACGCATTAACAGGCAGAAACTTAAATTACTTTCTCAAAACACTTGCACCAAATCTCAAGACTTGTATGTAGTCAGCCATTGAACAAATAGAAAAACTTCATGAAAATTTATTTTGCCTTATGGAATTTGTTTTCTCGAGTCTTAGAACTTATTACCAAGTCATAAAAAAATAGACATCGTGTCAGTAGTGCTATTATCGCAGCTCAGATACACGTTGACTAGTACCTTTGTCACATACCACAGGTAGCCCAAACAAGACTGATAAATTTGACGAACTTTATTTTCAACTCATTTTTCTTGATTTGACAAAAGCCTTATTAACTGCTTTTACAAACCGAGGAGAGCCATTTGAAACTGTTATTGATATCAAGAAAAAAATGCATTCAGGTGTAATACATTATATCCTTCAGAAAAATACGAAATGAAATTACCAGCACGGTAGAGTCATGAAGACAATTTGTCTCGTTTTATTTATTGAATTATTATAGTGTGCTAACTGTCTTATCAACTCCCTCAAGCTATAGTTAATTATACTACAATACCCAAGACATATAACTATGTAATGGAAGTGAATGAGAATTAGTCACAAGAAACTGACATTGAAATTGTTTGTTTTTATGTTCCTGGTTTTCGTAGCCGCCATCTTGGTTGAATTGACAAAAAGATTTGTCCTTTAGTTTGTTATATCAACCAACTTGACCGCGATGTCTTCTGTTATTTCGTTCTGTTACTACGGATCCCAGCGAACTGTGGCAGCACATCAAAAATTCAAGTCGCTACCACGCCCACATTTGTCTGCTGACACGCCCATTTTGTTTTCCCTGTCTCTGAATTTCGACTAGCTTGCTGTTTTACTGTAAGCTTGAGGTTCGTCGCTGGATGAAGCTACGGTCATAGAAACATACAAATTCAAAGTCAAATGCCAAGACAATTGTGTAAAACTGGCTTTTTTTCTGCCTAAGAGGTCGAAAGCCTTGACTTTCACCTTTGCTTGATAGAATGTCTAACATTTGTGAGCCTTCGAGGATAAAAAGCGAGCATGAAATATCTTGATAAATATCTTGATAAATATCTTGATAAATATCTTGATAAATATCTTGATAAATATCGAAGAAATTTACAAATATGGTCGTGTCAGCAGACAAATGTGGGCGTGGTGGCGACATGAATTTTTGATGCGCTGCCACAGTTCGGTGGGATCCGTAGTAATAGTGATAGCAAGACACCTGTTAACGTACGTGTTAATTGTCAGTTAGTTTATGTGTAGACAGAGGCTGATGTGTAGAATTCCTTAATCTATATTCAAGCCATTTACAGGACTCGTGTAAACATGGCAGCTGGAATCTTTAGGAGAACAGAATCGAGAGAAATTCTGGAAAACAATTGCTATATTAAAAACGCACACAAAATCAAGCAAGGAAACAGCCGCATGATAAATCAATTATTCAACTGGACTTGCTGTTTTGAGATTTCACTGCATATCTTATTTCTTTCTTCTTTCCTTATGTTTTCCTTTTTATTTCCTTTCTTTTTCTTTTCCATTCTTGATTCTTTTCTTTCCTTTTTTTTCTTCTTTCTTTGTCTTCTTATTCTTTTGTATTCGTTATTCTTTTCTTTCTTTCTTCTTTCTTTAGTTTTCCTTCTGTTTTGCTTCTTTTCTTTGTTCCTGTTTTGCCAACAGTTTCAAGTACTGCTATACCTTGTGAGCAAAGCTCAATTTTCTTTCCCCATCTCCCCGTACGGCTCAGCGGTGGGCAGACAAAATGAGTTTAGTTTTTTAATTTTTTTTACTTTCTTCTTTCTTTTGTTTTCTTTCTTGCTTGCTTCCTTTCTTTTCTTTTCTTTCCTTTTTTGCTAAATATATATTGCCAACTCGAGCATGTGTTTCAGGTTTAGTGTAAGGCTGCTGCTATACCTTGCCAGCGGTAGGCAGATAACATGAATTCGATTTTTACTCTTTGATCTCACAGTGGGTTCAGCCGCATCAAACACCGTTACGTTAGCATCATTTTAGTTTACTATTGTGTTCAAATTTCATTTCAGTCATTTCAAGAAATTGTTCTAAAGGCAATAAGAGAATAAATACCCGAACAGATGATGATCAAAGTAAGAACATGAAATATGAGATGAGAACCTAATTGAAAAATATTAATCAGAGGAAAAAGAAAAAAAATTAACTTAAAAAGGAGAGCTAGAATGTCTAACTTGGAACAGATATATATGTCATAAAACTAATGAAAAAAGGTAAAATATGATTGATCGATAGGACAAATACTTAATTGTAGGCTACTTCTTAAACTGTGCTCAGATGGCTGTACGGATATTTTTTACTAATACAACGGGCTCTTTTACCTAATTATGGATATAAGCCCTACGACATACCTTTAATTATGGATATAAGCCCTACGACATACCTTTAATTATGGATATAAGCCCTACGACATACCTTTAATTACGGATATAAGCCCTACGACATACCTCTAATTATGGATTTAAGCCCTACGACATACCTTTAATTATGGATATAAGCCCTACAACATACCTTTAATTATGGATATAAGCCCTACGACATACCTTTAATTATGGATATAAGCCCTACGACATACCTTTAATTACGGATATAAGCCCTACGACATACCTTTAATTATGGATATAAGCCCTACGACATACCTTTAATTATGGATATAAGCCCTACGACATACCTTAAATTATGGATATAAGCCCTACGACATACCTTTAATTACGGATATAAGCCCTACGACATACCTCATAAAATAAATAAGAATGGCATCTGACTTATACAGTCAAAGTCATTAATTTTGTCCACCAAAAAAGACATTTAGACCAAAAGAAATGTCACGTGATACCTAATATACTCTATAAATGCTCGATACCAGCAACCATTGTATGAGTAGAGTTAATGATTATTATTCTCTATTCATTGTTACTCATTATAGAGTTTGAAACCAGAATTTATATCGTTTAAAACAAATAAACAAATCATCACGTGATACTTCTGTTGGTCTTTAAGTCTTTTTTCACAGGACAATTTTTTTGACAATGAATGTATGTACACTTTATTTATTTGTAATGTTTCAAATAATCACTCTTGTACTTCTTACATTGATTATTACTCTTGTACTTCTTACATTGATTATTACTCTTGTACTTCTTACATTGATTATTACTCTTGTACTTCTTACATTGATTATTACTCTTGTACTTCTTACATTGATTATTACTCTTGTACTTCTTACATTGATTATTACTCTTGTACTTCTTACATTGATTATTACTCTTGTACTTCTTACATTGATTATTACTCTTGTACTTCTTACATTGATTATTACTCTTGTACTTCTTACATTGATTATTACTCTTGTACTTCTTACATTGATTATTACTCTTGTACTTCTTACATTGATTATTACTCTTGTACTTCTTACATTGATTATTACTCTTGTACTTCTTACATTGATTATTACTCTTGTACTTCTTACATTGATTATTACTCTTGTACTTCTTACATTGATTATCACTCTTGTACTTCTTACATTGATTATTACTCTTGTACTTCTTACATTGATTATTACTCTTGTACTTCTTACATTGATTATTACTCTTGTACTTCTTACATTGATTATTACTCTTGTACTTCTTACATTGATTATTACTCTTGTACTTCTTACATTGATTATTACTCTTGTACTTCTTACATTGATTATTACTCTTGTACTTCTTACATTGATTATTACTCTTGTACTTCTTACATTGATTATCACTCTTGTACTTCTTACATTGATTATTACTCTTGTACTTCTTACATTGATTATTACTCTTGTACTTCTTACATTGATTATTACTCTTGTACTTCTTACATTGATTATCACTCTTGTACTTCTTACATTGATTATCACTCTTGTACTTCTTACATTGATTATTACTCTTGTACTTCTTACATTGATTATCACTCTTGTACTTCTTACATTGATTATTACTCTTGTACTTCTTACATTGATTATCACTCTTGTACTTCTTACATTGATTATCACTCTTGTACTTCTTACATTGATTATTACTCTTGTACTTCTTACATTGATTATTACTCTTGTACTTCTTACATTGATTATCACTCTTGTACTTCTTACATTGATTATCACTCTTGTACTTCTTACATTGATTATTACTCTTGTACTTCTTACATTGATTATTACTCTTGTACTTCTTACATTGATTATTACTCTTGTACTTCTTACACTGATTATCACTCTTGTACTTCTTACATTGATTATTACTCTTGTACTTCTTACATCGATTATTGCACTTCGTGACAACTGAATTTTCAATGACTTTTGTTCAATATGTACAGTAGGGTGCATGGAACAAGCATATTGTTTTTGCATAAGACTTTTTTAAACCTTTTTTCTAAAGCAAACGTGTCTTCAGTAAACCCGTTAAGTTATAGAACGAAGTTTATCCTCGTAGCTAAAAGTCAGGCATGTTATGTTAGATTTGAGTTTGTTGATGTCATCGACCGGAAATGAGAAAAAACTTGTAACTCGATACATAGAGATAAGAAAGAAAAGTTTATGTAAGACGAGTAGTTAGTCGAAGAGGTATTAAGTAACGGTCCTAGTAAGAACTAGGCAGGCAAACGGCAATGGAATGCAGAAAGGTGCTAATCGTGTATTGTCTAATCCGTCCATCTCATTGGTTAAAACATGAAAATCTGCCATAATTTCAAAACTAAGCGGATTCTTTAATATTTTATTTTGTTATCTGATTCCCTTTTCATCTAAGATTTCCTGAGCCTTTATATATTAACATTTCTATGTGGGGAACACATTGAATTATAAACGTCTATTGGCTATTGTTTTGAGCGCTTATGATTGGACAAGATCTTTTAGTACAAAGGAAACTTTGTTCCAAAACAGAGTTTTTGCACATTTTATTTTTAAAATGTGTTACCTATAGGCTGATATACTTTCAGTCTGAAAACTAAGACATTCTGATGTGGGGAAGTTGCTATTGCCGCAGAACAATAGAAAGTTGCCTACTTCTTACGCGCATTGTTATTTAAAACCTAGACGTATTCTGTGTATATTCTGACAATTACTGTATATTGTACGTTTATACGTTATAGCCTAGACTGGTTCGGAACAGGACCCATTTTGGGGCTGTAACATTACAATTCCTCTTGGGGAACGGAGAACTAGAATACGTTCTTGATCAGTTTAGCTAAATAGTCAGGGAATAGGAAAGCTTCCAAAAGATGTCAATTAAACTTAAGCCTGACTACGTCTTAATCAAGTCCCATCGATTTTTCGATCCAGTTGAAGTTGATGTGAAGTTGTAGCAGGATGAAGGAGTCGTATAATGGTTCTTGGGTACTATCTCCACCTGGTGTTCTGGTGCTTCTAGCGTTGATGTTCATCCTAGACTGAAGTGGTGTTGATGTGAGGTGGTGTACATGTTGGGTCCTGGTTACTATCTCCACCTGTTGTTCTGGTGCATCTAGTGTTGATGTTCATCCTAGACTGAAGTGGTGTTGATGTGAGGTGGTGTACATGTTGGGTCCTGGTTACTGTCTCCACCTGTTGTTCTGGTACATCTAGCGTTGATGTTCATCCTAGACTGAAGTGGTATTGATGTGAGGTGGTGTACATGTTGGGTCCTGGTTACCATCTCCACCTGGTGTTCTGGTGCATCTAGTGTTGATGTTCATCCTAGACTGAAGTGGTATTGATGTGAGGTGGTGTACATGTTGGGTGCTGGTTACTATCTCCACCTGGTGTTCTGGTGTATCTAGTGTTGATGTTCATCCTAGACTGAAGTGGTGTTGATGTGAGGTGGTGTACATGTTGGGTCCTGGTTACTATCTCCACCTGGTGTTCTGGTGCATCTAGTGTTGATGTTCATCCTAGACTGAAGTGGTGTACATGTTGGGTCCTGGTTACTATCTCCACCTGGTGTTCTGGTGCATCTAGTGTTGATGAACATCCTAGACTGAAGTGGTATTGATGTGAGGTGGTGTACATGTTGGGTCCTGGTTACTATCTCCATCTGGTGTTCTGGTGCATCTAGTGTTGATGTTCATCCTAGATTGAAGTGGTATTGATGTCAAGTGATGTACATGTTGGGTCCTGGTTACTATCTCCACCTCGTGTTCTGGTGCATCTAGTGTTGATGTTCTACCTAGACTGAAGTGGTGTTGATGTGTGGGGGTGTACATGTTCGGTCCTGGTTACCATCTCCACCTGTTGTTCTTGGTCTTCTAGATATCGGTTCATTTGCTGATGCAGTTTTCCTGCAACACAGACTTTTCAGTCCTTGTCTAAAGTCTCTCAGAAACACAAAATAGATGCAGGGATTGATTGCCGCTAGAAGGTACCACATATACAGAAAAGCAAATTCTATTTTAAACACAACGCTAAGGTCATCTGACCATACTAAAGGATGTCTGCTAAGGACCAAAAAATAAAATAGCTGATAAGGACACCAACAGATGATGAACATTACAACTATAGTTATCAACATGCTAAATATTCGTTTGTTCCTCCTCTGTCGTGAACGTTTCGTTTCTTCTACAATCATGTCTATGACATTGTTCAAGCTTTTACGTAGTTTATATACCATGATAGTATACAAGATTATGATTATGATCAAAGGAATAATAAAGCCGACTGCTGTTTGTATGGAAAAGAATATCCTTTCAGCTTTCCAATGGTCAAATGCTGGTGACCATGTATAGTTGCATATCGTGTAGCCCCATTCATTTGACAGACGAAAGGTGTAAAGGTATGGAGAGGAGAGAGCCATGGCTACGATCCAAGACAAAGAGATCACAATCCATCTTGCTTTACGACTTCTGAAAATCTGTTGTCGAGTTGGATAAACAACAGCGATAAATCTTTGGAGGGCAATTATTACCAGACTTATAGATGATACAAATGGTGATATATTAGAGAGGAAAGGAACCAGTTTACAGAGAGCATCACCAAATGGACCGTCCACTAACCATTCGAAGGGTCGTACCATATAGAACGAAATCACCCATGGCATTGCTACCAAGGGAACGAGTAAGTCTGATACAGCCATATTGACAATCATGTAGTTCATATTTGTCCTTAAGTTTTGATTGCAATACACGACAGCGATGACGAGTACGTTACCAAGCAGAGACCAGACAAGTAGAATAGACCAAAAGGTTATTAAAGTATGAACTGGAATTGGTGGCCATGTGAATGTTTCATTACCTTGTGTTGAATTGCTCACGTTCATTGTAGAAACTTCTTATCTGTGAAAAAACATGAAATTTCAGATCATGAAATGAGTGAGATCTATTTTTTGAAGACGAGGAAGAATAAGAATGTTCCTTTAAGAAGAAGAATTACAATCAATTGTTATTTTGAAGTATAGTTTACCTTGTTTGAAGAACAAACGCTTCAGTAGGTTTGTGCTGATTCACAACTTGTACAATGATCAACGCTTCAGGTTTCAGAAGGTAATTTCTATCTGCTCTCCCACACCTGATGATCTTGATGACCAATAGTACTATGATATTATTAGTGCAGTAGGTTTATACTGGTACACAACTTACGTAATGTTTCAGGAGGTAATTTATAGCTGCTCTCCCACATTCACAATAACGTATACCGACATGGCTGTCATACTATATACAAAACATATTTTATTTGATTGTCAGACACGCACGTAGTACTCTTACAAGCAGTGACCTGTGATGACTGTGACTCCATGAATGAAATCACACTCAGCATGCACACAGTGACGATATCGACGATATCGATATCTGATTGGTTGTCAACAGATTACAACATTTCTCCTCCCTAAGTCTGTTTGCAGTACCAATGCTCATCATTATAATTTAGCTAATTCTGCAAGTTCAAATCTACACAAAGGCTGCGAAGTCTTCAAATTTAATTAAAAAGTTTAGGTATTTTCTATGTTCGTTGGCCCCGAGGGCAAGTATTCCTTACAGCACGCCAGAATGCAGCTCAATTTGTAGGGCAAGACAATAGGTTCCAATTCTCAGGAGTTTGAAATTCTTTGGTTTTGTCCTCCAAATTGAGCTTCATTCCGACATGCTGCAAGGGGTCCAGTGTTGGTTAGCAGCATGTATTTCCGGTTGTATGCCTTTCTCGGTCTATGGTACATTTTTCTTGTAATGGTGTAGCCTGGTTTCTTTTGCCACGTAATTGTCGGAAGCGCGTCAGAAGTGGGAGTGGAAGGGTTAGAAAGTTTCTTTTTATTTTGCTTGTGGTTACGCATATAGGGAGGGGTTTTGACTTGGAAGTTTACGTATGAACTGCTTCCGACTCCAACTCTGTTGCAAATCATCATCATCATCATCGTCGTCGTCGTCGTCGTCATCAATTTGATCAGCCCAAAGTTTGATTCAAGGTTCGATAAAATTTGAAGGCGGGTTTTAAAGTTTTTTTAATTCAGTATTATCTTTTACTCATATGTACAATGTTTAGAATATATATTGACTATTGTTCAATATGTACAGTATAGGGTGCATGGAACAAGCATATTGCTTTTGCATAAAACCTGCAGTCTTAAGCTCGTTTAGTAGTTACAGATACGTTCATCCTCATAGCTAAAAGTCAGATATGTTAGATTTGAGTTTTACAAGTATTCCTCTTGGGTACCCACAGGGAGCCCAATTCAGATAAAAGTAAAAATAAAATTAAAATTGTATTGACACAAATCCACACACAGGACACCATAGGGGAATTATATAGGAAAACGAAGGCGCGCGCGAAAAAAAATTTTCTAGTGCATTTTTTACAGATTTTTTTGCTCGTTCGTATTATAGAGGACATTATCTTGACCACGAATTAAAAAAATTAATTAAACGCGATTTTTTCCCGATTTTAATTTCACTTTTACTTTTATCCGAAATTGGGCTCCCTGTGGGGTACCGAGAACTAGTTCTTGATTTTAGCTACAATAACAAGTGAATAGTAAATTCTTGCACAAATGTCATCCTGACGACGTCTTCACATCAAGTTTTAGATCATTATAACCCGTCGGGTTACAAATCAGTACCAGCAACATGAAGAGAGCTAAAGCTGTTCAAGTTGATGTCAGTGTGAAGGTGTGGCAGGAAGAAGGTGTTGCATGTTGGGTGCTGGTTACTATCTCCACCTGGTGTTCTGGTGCATCTGGTGTTGATGTTCATCCTAGACTGAAGTGGTATTGATGTGAAGTGGTGTATATGTTGGGTCCTGACTACTATCTCCACCTGGTGTTCTGGTGCATCTAGTGTTGATGTTCATCTTAGAGTGAAGTTGTATTGATGTGAGGTGGTGTACATGTTGGGTCCTGGTTACTATCTCCACCTGGTGTTCTGGTGCATCTAGTGTTGATGTTCATCCTAGACTGAAGTGGTATTGATGTGAGGTGGTGTACATGTTGGGTCCTGGTTACTATCTCCACCTGGTGTTCTGTGTCTTCTAGATATCAGTTCATTTGCTGATGCAGTTTTCCTGCAATACAGACTTTTTAGTCCTTGCCTAAAGTCTCTCAGAAACACGAAATAGATGCAGGGATTGATTGCCGCTAGAAGGTACCACATATACCAAAACGCAAAGTTCATATAATAAAACGTGTCCGACCATATTGAAGAAAACTGGTTATATGTATATAGCAAAAAATGGAATAAAATGAAAGGAAACCAGCTGATGGTAAACATTATAACTATAGTTATTAACATGCTGAAAATTCGTCTGTTTCTCCTCTGTCGTAAACGTATCGTTTCTCTTTCAATCAAGTTCATCACATTGTTCAAACTTTGACGTAGTTTATATACCATGATAGTATACAAGATTATGATTATGATCAGAGGAATAACAAAGCCTATCGAAAAAAATATAGACACGAATATTTGAGCTGTCCAATAGTCAAATGTTGGTGACCATGAATAGTCGCACATCGTGTAACCCCATTCATTTGTCAGACGATGGGTGTAAAAGTATGGAGAGAAGAGAGCCATGGCTACGATCCAAGGGAAAGAGATCGCGATCCATCTCGTTTTACGACTTAAAATCTGTCGTCGAGTTGGATAAACAACAGCGATAAATCTTTGGAGGGCAATTATTACCAGACTTATAGATGATACAACTGGTGATGTATGAGAGAGGAAAGGAACCAGTTTACAGAGAACATCACCAGGTGGACCTTCCACTAACCATTCGAAGGGTCGTACCATATTGAGCGAAATCATCCATGGCATTGCTACCAAGGGAACGAGTAAGTCTGATACAGCCATATTGACAATCAAGTAGTTCATATTGGTCCTTAAGTTTTGATTGCAATACACGACAGCGATGACGAGTACGTTACCAAGCAGAGACCAGACAAGTAGAATAGACCACAATGTTATTAAAGTATGAACGGGAATTGGCCGTGGCCATGTGAATGTTTCATTACCTTGTGTTGAATTGCTCACGTTCATTGTAGAAACTTCTTATCTGTGAAAAAAACATGAAATTTCAGATCATGAAATGAGTGAGATCTATTTTTTGAAGACGAGGAAGAATAAGAATGTTACTTTAAGAAGAAGAATTACAATCAATTGTTATTTTTAAGTATAGTTTACCTTGTTTGTTAGAAGAAGAAACGCTTCAGTAGGGTTTGTACTGGTACACAACTTGTACAATGATCAACGTTAAGGTTTCAGAAGGTAATTTATTGCTGCTTTCCCACACCTGATGATCTTGATGACCAATAGTACTCAATGATATAAATAGTGCGGTAGGTTTATTCTGGTACACAACTTACGCAATGTTTCAGTGAAGAGGAAATATATAGCTGCTCTCCCACATTCACAATAACGTATATCGACATGGCTGTCATACCATATACAAAACAGAATTTATTTAATTGTCAGACACGCACGTAGTACTCTTACAAGCAGTGACCTGTGATGACTGTGACTCTATGAATTAAACCACACTCAGCATGTACACAGTGACGATATTGACGATATCGATATCTGATTGGTTGTCAACAGATTACAACATTTCTCCTCCCTAAGTCTGTTTGCAGTACCAATGCTCATCATTATAATTTAGCTAATTCTGCAAGTTCAAATCTACACAAAGGCTGCGAAGTCTTCAAATTTAATTAAAAAGTTAAGGTATTTTCTAGGTTCGTTGGCCCCGAGGGCAAGTATTCCTTGCAGCACGCCAGAATGCAGCTCAATTTGTAGGGCAAGACAATAGGTTCCAATTCTCAGGAGTTTGAAATTCTTTGGTTTTGTCCTCCAAATTGAGCTTCATTCCGACATGCTGCAAGGGGTCTAGTGTCGGTTAGCAGCATGTATTTCCGGTTGTATATGCCTTTCTCGGTCTATGGTACATTTTTCTTGTAATGGTATAGCCTGGTTTCTTTTGCCAAGTAATTGTCGGAAGCGCGTCGGAAGCGTGTCGGAAGGGTTAGAAAGTTTCTTTTTGCTTTGCTTGTGCTTACGCATATAGGGAGGAGTTTTGACTTGGAAGTTCACGTATGAACTGCTTCCGACTCCAACTCTGTTGCAAATCATCATCATCATCGTCGTCGTCGTCGTCGTCGTCGTCGTCGTCGTCGTCGTCGTCGTCGTCGTCGTCGTCGTCGTCGTCGTCGTCGTCGTCGTCGTCGTCGTCGTTGTCATCAATTTGATCAGCCCAAAGTTTGATTCAGGGTTCGATAAAATTTGAAGGCGGGTTTTAAAGTTTTTTTAATTCAGTATTATCTTTTACTCATATGTACAATGTTTAGAATATATATTGACTTTTGTTCAATATGTACAGTATAGGGTGCATGGAACAAGCATATTGTTTTTGCATAAAACCTGCAGTCTTAAGCTCGTTTAGTAGTTAGAGAGACGTTCATCCTCGTAGCTAAAAGTCAGATATGTTAGATTTGAGTTTTACAAGTATTCCTCTTGGGTACCAATAGGGAGCCCAATTTAGACAAAAGTATAAAAAAAATTATATTGACACAAATCCATACATAGGATACCATAGGGGAATTATATAGGAAAACCAAGGCGCGGGCGAAAAGAATGTTCTGGTGCATTTTTTACGGATTTCTTTGCTCGTTCGTATTATAGAGGACGTTATCTTGACCACGAATTAAAAAAATTAATTAAACGCGATTTTTTCCCGATTTTAATTTCACTTTTACTTTTATCTAAATTGGGCTCCCTGTGGGGTACCGAGAACTAGTTCTTGATTTTAGCTACAATAACAAGTGAATAGTAAATTCTTGCACAAATGTCATCCTGACGACGTCTTCACATCAAGTTTTAGATCATTATAACCCGTCGGGCTGCAAATCAGTACCAGCAACGTGAAGAGAGCTAAAGCAGTTCAAGTTGATGTCAGTGTGAAGTTGAGGCAGGAAGAAGGTGTTGTATGTTGGATCCTGGTTACTATCTCCACCTGGTGTTCTGGTGCATCTAGTGTTGATGTTCATCCTAGACTGAAGTGGTATTGATGTGAGGTGGTGTACATGTTGGGTCCTGGTTACTATCTCCACCTGGTGTTCTGGTGCATCTAGCATTGATGTTCATCCTAGACTGAAGTGGTATTGATGTGAAGTGGTGTACATGTTGGGTACTGGTTACTATCTCCACCTGGTGTTCTGGTGCATCTAGTGTTGATGTTTATCCTAGACTGAAGTGGTGTTGATGTGAGGTGGTGTACATGTTGGGTACTGGTTACTATCTCCACCTGGTGTTCTGGTGCATCTAGTGTTGATGTTCATCCTAGACTGAAGTGGTGTTGATGTGTGGTGGTGTACATGTTGGGTCCTGGTTAACATCTCCACCTGGTGTTCTGGGTCTTCTAGATATCAGTTCATTTGCTGATGCAGTTTTCCATCAACACAGACTTTTTAGTCCTTGTCTAAAGTCTCTCAGAAACACAAAATAGATGCAGGGATTGATTGCCGCTAGAAGGTACCACATATACCAAAACGCAAATTCCATATAATAATAAGTGTCTTTGTCCAACAATATTAAAGAATACTGGTCATGTATATAATGCCAAAAATAGGATAAAATTAAAGGACACCAGCAGATGGTAAACATTACAACTATAGTTATTAACATGCTGAATATTCGTCTGTTTCTCCTCTGTCGTGAACGTATCGTTTCTCTTTCAATCAAGTCCATGACATTGTTCAAACTTTGACGTAGTTTATATACCATGATAGTATACAAGATTATGATTATGATCAAAGGAATAACAAAGCCTATCGAAAGAAATATAGACAGGAATATTTTTTGAGCTGTCCAATAGTCAATTGTTGGTGACCATGAATAGTCGCACATCGTGTAACCCCATTCATTTGTCAGATGACGGGTGTAAAAGTATGGAGAGAAGAGAGCCATGGCTACGATCCAAGGGAAAGAGATCGCGATCCATCTCGTTTTACGACTTAAAATCTGTCGTCGAGTTGGATAAACAACAGCGATAAATCTTTGGAGGGCAATTATTACCAGACTTATAGATCATACAACTGGTGAAGCATGAGAGAGGAAAGGAACCAGTTTACAGAGAACATCACCATGGGGACCGTCCAATAACCACTCTAAGGGTCGTACCATATACACCGAAATGATCCATGGCATTGCTACCAAGGGAACGAGTAAGTCTGATACAGCCATATTGACAATCAAGTAGTTCATATTGGTCCTTAAGTTTTGATTGCAATACACGACAGCGATGACGAGTACGTTACCAAGCAGAGACCAGACAAGTAGAATAGACCACAATGTTATTAAAGTATGAACGGGAATTGGTGGCCATGTGAATGTTTCATTACCTTGTGTTGAATTGCTCACGTTCATTGTAGAAACTTCTTATCTGTGAAAAAACATGAAATTTCAGATCATGAAATGAGTGAGATCTATTTTTTGAAGACGAGGAAGAATAAGAATGTTCCTTTAAGAAGAAGAATTACAATCAATTGTTATTTTGAAGTGTAGTTTACCTTGTTTGTTAGAAGAAGAAACGCTTCAGTAGGTTTGTGGTGGTACACAACTTGTACAATGATCAACGTTAAGGTTTCAGAAGGTAATTTCTAGCTGCTCGGCTCCCACACCTGATGATCTTGATGACCAATAGTACTATGATATTATTAGTGCAGTAGGTTTGTGCTGGCACACAACTTGTACAATGATCAACGTTAAGGTTTCAGAAGGTAATTCCTAGCTGCTCGGCTCCCACACCTGATGATCTTGATGACCAATAGTACTATGATATTATTAGTGCAGTAGGTTTATTCTGGTACACAACTTACGCAATGTTTCAGTGAGGAGGAAATATATAGCTGCTCTCCCACATTCACAATAACGTATACCGACATAGCTGTCATACCATATACAAAACATAATTTATTTAATTGTCAGACACGCACGTAGTACTCTTACAAGCAGTGACCTGTGATGACTGTGACTCTATGAATGAAATCACACTCAGCATGTACACAGTGACGATATCGACGATATCGATATCTGATTGGTTGTCAACAGATTACAACATTTCTCCTCCCTAAGTCTGTTTGCAGTACCAATGCTCATGATCATAATTTAGCTAATTCTGCAAGTTCAAATCTACACAAAGGCTGCGAAGTCTTCAAATTTAATTAAAAAGTTTAGGTATTTTCTATGTTCGTTGGCCCCGAGGGCACTGAAGTATTCCTTGCAGCACGCCAGAATGCAGCTCAATATTTAGGGCAAGACAATAGGTTCCAATTCTCAGGATTTTGAAATTCTTTGGTTTTATCCTCCAAATTGAGCTTCATTCCGACATGCTGCAAGGGGTCTAGTGTTGGTTAGCAGCATGTATTTCCGGTATTATGCCTTTCTCGGTCTATGGTACATTTTTCTTGTCAATGGTGTAGCCTGGTTTCTTTTGCCACGTAATTGTCGGAAGCGCGTCAGAAGTGGGAGTGGAAGGGTTAGAAAGTTTCTTTTTATTTTGCTTGTGGTTACGCATATAGGGAGGGGTTTTGACTTGGAAGTTGACGTATGAACTGCTTCCGACTCCAACTCTGTTGCAAATCATCATCATCATCATCATCGTCGTCGTCGTCGTCGTCGTCATCAATTTGATCAGCCCAAAGTTTGATTCAAGGTTCGATAAAATTTGAAGGCGGGTTTTAAAGTTATTTTAATTCAGTATTATCTTTTACTCATATGTACAATGTTTAGAATATATATTGACTTTTGTTCAATATGTACAGTAGGGTGCATGGAACAAGCATATTGCTTTTGCATAAAACCTGCAGTCTTAAGCTCGTTTAGTAGTTACAGATACGTTCATCCTCATAGCTAAAAGTCAGATATGTTAGATTTGAGTTTTACAAGTATTCCTCTTGGGTACCCACAGGGAGCCCAATTTAGATAAAAGTATAAAAAAAATTATATTGACACAAATCCATACATAGGATAACATAGGGGAATTATATAGGAAAACAAAGGCGCTTGCGAAAAGAATGTTCTGGTGCATTTTTTACGGATTTCTTTGCTCGTTCGTATTATAGAGGACGTTATCTTGACCACGAATTAAAAAAATTAATTAAACGCGATTTTTTCCCGATTTTAATTTCACTTTTACTTTTATCTAAATTGGGCTCCCTGTGGGGTACCGAGAACTAGTTCTTGATTTTAGCTACAATAACAAGTGAATAGTAAATTCTTGCACAAATGTCATCCTGACGACGTCTTCACATCAAGTTTTAGATCATTATAACCCGTCGGGTTACAAATCAGTACCAGCAACATGAAGAGAGCTAAAGCTGTTCAAGTTGATGTCAGTGTGAAGTTGTGGCAGGAAGAAGGTGTTGTATGTTGGATCCTGGTTACTATCTCCACCTGGTGTTCTAGTGCATCTAGTGTTGATGTTCATCCTAGACTGAAGTGGTATTGATGTGAGGTGGTGTACATGTTGGGTCCTGGTTACTATCTCCACCTGGTGTTCTGGTGCATCTAGTGTTGATGTTCATCCTAGACTGAAGTGGTATAGATGTGTGGTGGGGTACTTGTTTGGTCCTGGTTACCATCTCCACCTGGTGTTCTGGGTCTTCTAGATATCAGTTCATTTGCTGATGCAGTTTTCCATCAACACAGACTTTTCAGTCCTTGTCTAAAGTCTCTCAGAAACACGAAATAGATGCAGGGATTGATTGCCGCTAGAATATACCACAGATACCAAAACGCAAATTTCATATAATGAAAAGTGTCTTTGTCCAACCATTTAAAAAAATACTGGTTATATGTATATTGCAAAAAATAGAATAAAATTAAAGGACACCAACAGATGGCAAACATTACAACTATAGTTATTAACATGCTGAATATTCGTCTGTTTCTTCTCTGTCGTAAACGTATCGTTTCTCTTTCAATCAAGTTCATGACATTGCTCAAACTTTTACGTAGTTCATATACTATGATAGTATACAAGATTATGATTATGATCAAAGGAATAACAAAGCCTATCGAAAAAATTATAGACAGGAATATTTTTTGAGCTGTCAAATAGTCAAATGTTGGTGACCATGAAAAGGAGCACATCGTGTAGTACCATTCATTTGTCATACGACGGGTGTAAAAGTATGGAGAGAAGATAGCCATGGCTACGATCCAAGGGAAAGAGATCGCGATCCATCTCGTTTTACGACTTAAAATCTGTCGTCGAATTGGATAAACAACAGCGATAAATCTTTGGAGGGCAATTATTACCAGACTTATAGATGATACAACTGGTGATGTATGAGAGAGGAAAGGAACCAGTTTACAGAGAACATCACCAGGGGGACCGTCCACTGACCACTCCTCGGGTCGTGCCATATAGACCGAAATATTCCATGGCACTGCTACCAAGGGAACGAGTAAGTCTGATACAGCCATATTGACAATCAAGTAGTTCATATTGGTCCTTAAGTTTTGATTGCAATACACGACAGCGATGACGAGTACATTACCAAGCAGAGACCAGGCAAGTAGAATAGACCACAAGGTTATTACAGTATGAACTGGAATTGGTGGTGTCCTTGTGAATGTTTCATTAGCTTGTGTTGAATTGCTTACATTCATTGTAGAAACTTCTTATCTATGAAAAAAACATGAAATTTCAGATCATGAAATGAGTGAGATCTATTTTTTGAAGACGAGGAAGAATAAGAATGTTCCTTTAAGGAGAAGAATTACGATCAATTGTTATTTTGAAGTATAGTTTACCTTGTTTGTTAGAAGAAGAAACGCTTCAGTAGGTTTGAGGTGGTACACAACTTGTACAATGATCAACGTTAAGGTTTCAGAAGGTAATTCCTAGCTGCTCTCCCACACCTGATGATCTTGATGACCAATAGTACTATGATATTATTAGTGCAGTAGGTTTGTGCTGGTACACAACTTGTACAATGATCAACGTTAAGGTTTCAGAAGGTAATTTATAGCTGCTTTCCCACACCTGATGATCTTGATGACCAATAGTACTCAGTGATATTAATAGTGCAGTAGGTTTATTCTGGTACGCAATTTACGCAATGTTTCAGTGAGGAGGAAATATATAGCTGCTCTCCCACATTGGCAATAACGTATACCGACATAGCTGTCATACCATATACAAAACATAATTTATTTAATTGTCAGACACGCACGTAGTACTCTTACAAGTAGTGTCCTGTGATGACTGTGACTCTATGAATCTAACCACACTCAGCATGTACACACTGACGATATCGACGATATCGATATCTGCGGATTGGTTGTCAACAGATTACAACATTTCTCCTCCCTAAGTCTGTTTGCAGTACCAATGCTCATGATCATAATTTAGCTAATTCTGCAAGTTCAAATCTACACAAAGGCTGCGAAGTCTTCAAATTTAATTAAAAAGTTTAGGTATTTTCTATGTTCGTTGGCCCCGAGGGCAAGTATTCCTTACAGCACGCCAGAATGCAGCTCAAATTGTAGGGCAAGACAATAGGTTCCAATTCTCAGGAGTTTGAAATTCTTTGGTTTTGTCCTCCAAATTGAGCTTCATTCCGACATGCTGCAAGGGGTCTAATGTTGGTTAGCAGCATGTATTTCCGGTTGTATGCCTTTCTCGGTCTACGGTACATTTTTCTTGTAATGGTGTAGCCTGGTTTCTTTTGCCACGTAATTGTCGGAAGCGCGTCAGAAGTGGGAGTGGAAGGGTTAGAAAGTTTCTTTTTACTTTGCTTGTGCTTACGCATATAGGGAGGGGTTTTGAGTTGTAAGTTCACGTATGAACTGCTTCCGACTCCAACTCTGTTGCAAATCATCATCATCATCGTCGTCGTCGTCGTCGTTGTCATCAATTTGATCAGCCCAAAGTTTTATTCAAGGTTCGATAAAATTTGAAGGCGGGTTTTAAAGTTTTTTTAATTCAGTATTATCTTTTACTCATATGTACAATGTTTAGAATATATATTGACTTTTGTTCAATATGTACAGTAGGGTGCATGGAACAAGCATATTGTTTTTGCATAAAACCTGCAGTCTTAAGCTCGTTTAGTAGTTACAGAGACGTTCATCCTCGTAGCTAAAAGTCAGATATATTAGATTTGAGTTTTACAAATATTCCTCTTGGGTACCCACAGGGAGCCCAATTCAGATAAAAGTAAAAATAAAATTAAAATTGTATTGACACAAATCCACACACAGGACACCATAGGGGAATTATATAGGAAAACGAAGGCGCGCGCGAAAAAAAATTTTCTAGTACATTTTTTACAGATTTTTTTGCTCGTTCGTATTATAGAGGACATTATCTTGACCACGAATTAAAAAAATTAATTAAACGCGATTTTTTCCCGATTTTAATTTCACTTTTACTTTTATCTAAATTGGGCTCCCTGTGGGGTACCGAGAACTAGTTCTTGATTTTAGCTACAATAACAAGTGAATAGTAAATTCTTGCACAAATGTCTTCCTGACGACGTCTTCACATCAAGTTTTAGATCATTATAACCCGTCGGGTTACAAATCAGTACCAGCAACATGAAGAGAGCTAAAGCTGTTCAAGTTGATGTCAGTGTGAAGGTGTGGCAGGAAGAAGGTGTTGCATGTTGGGTGCTGGTTACTATCTCCACCTGGTGTTCTGGTGCATCTGGTGTTGATGTTCATCCTAGACTGAAGTGGTATTGATGTGAAGTGGTGTATATGTTGGGTCCTGACTACTATCTCCACCTGGTGTTCTGGTGCATCTAGTGTTGATGTTCATCTTAGAGTGAAGTTGTATTGATGTGAGGTGGTGTACATGTTGGGTCCTGGTTACTATCTCCACCTGGTGTTCTGGTGCATCTAGTGTTGATGTTCATCCTAGACTGAAGTGGTATTGATGTGAGGTGGTGTACATGTTGGGTCCTGGTTACTATCTCCACCTGGTGTTCTGTGTCTTCTAGATATCAGTTCATTTGCTGATGCAGTTTTCCTGCAATACAGACTTTTTAGTCCTTGCCTAAAGTCTCTCAGAAACACGAAATAGATGCAGGGATTGATTGCCGCTAGAAGGTACCACATATACCAAAACGCAAAGTTCATATAATAAAACGTGTCCGACCATATTGAAGAAAACTGGTTATATGTATATAGCAAAAAATGGAATAAAATGAAAGGAAACCAGCTGATGGTAAACATTATAACTATAGTTATTAACATGCTGAAAATTCGTCTGTTTCTCCTCTGTCGTAAACGTATCGTTTCTCTTTCAATCAAGTTCATCACATTGTTCAAACTTTGACGTAGTTTATATACCATGATAGTATACAAGATTATGATTATGATCAGAGGAATAACAAAGCCTATCGAAAAAAATATAGACACGAATATTTGAGCTGTCCAATAGTCAAATGTTGGTGACCATGAATAGTCGCACATCGTGTAACCCCATTCATTTGTCAGACGATGGGTGTAAAAGTATGGAGAGAAGAGAGCCATGGCTACGATCCAAGGGAAAGAGATCGCGATCCATCTCGTTTTACGACTTAAAATCTGTCGTCGAGTTGGATAAACAACAGCGATAAATCTTTGGAGGGCAATTATTACCAGACTTATAGATGATACAACTGGTGATGTATGAGAGAGGAAAGGAACCAGTTTACAGAGAACATCACCAGGTGGACCTTCCACTAACCATTCGAAGGGTCGTACCATATTGAGCGAAATCATCCATGGCATTGCTACCAAGGGAACGAGTAAGTCTGATACAGCCATATTGACAATCAAGTAGTTCATATTGGTCCTTAAGTTTTGATTGCAATACACGACAGCGATGACGAGTACGTTACCAAGCAGAGACCAGACAAGTAGAATAGACCACAATGTTATTAAAGTATGAACGGGAATTGGCCGTGGCCATGTGAATGTTTCATTACCTTGTGTTGAATTGCTCACGTTCATTGTAAAAACTTCTTATCTGTGAAAAAAGCATGAAATTTCAGATCATGAAATGAGTTAGATCTATTTTTTGAAGACGAGGAAGAATAAGAATGTTCCTTTAAGTAGAAGAATTACAATCAATTGTTATTTTTAAGTATAGTTTACCTTGTTTGTTAGAAGAAGAAACGCTTCAGTAGGGTTTGTACTGGTACACAACTTGTACAATGATCAACGTTAAGGTTTCAGAAGGTAATTTATTGCTGCTTTCCCACACCTGATGATCTTGATGACCAATAGTACTCAATGATATTAATAGTGCGGTAGGTTTATTCTGGTACACAACTTACGCAATGTTTCAGTGAGGAGGAAATATATAGCTGCTCTCCCACATTCACAATAACGTATATCGACATGGCTGTCATACCATATACAAAACAGAATTTATTTAATTGTCAGACACGCACGTAGTACTCTTACAAGCAGTGACCTGTGATGACTGTGACTCTATGAATTAAACCACACTCAGCATGTACACAGTGACGATATTGACGATATCGATATCTGATTGGTTGTCAACAGATTACAACATTTCTCCTCCCTAAGTCTGTTTGCAGTACCAATGCTCATGATCATAATTTAGCTAATTCTGCAAGTTCAAATCTACACAAAGGCTGCGAAGTCTTCCAATTTAATTAAAAAGTTTAGGTATTTTCTAGTTTTTTTGGCCCCGAGGGCAAGTATTCCTTGCGGCACGCCAGAATGCAGCTCAATTTGTAGGGCAAGACAATAGGTTCCAATTCTCAGGAGTTTGAAATTCTTTGGTTTTGTCCTCCAAATTGAGCTTCATTCCGACATGCTGCAAGGGGTCCAGTGTTGGTTAGCAGCATGTATTTCCGGTTGTATGCCTTTCTCGGTCTATGGTGCATTTTTCTTGTAATGGTGTAGCCTGGTTTCTTTTGCCACGTAATTGTCGGAAGCGCGTCAGAAGTGGGAGCGGAAGGGTTAGAAAGTTTCTTTTTGCTTTGCTTGTGCTTACGCATATAGGGAGGGGTTATGACTTGGAAGTTTACGTATGAACTGCTTCCGACTCCAACTCTGTTGCAAATCATCATCATCATCATCGTCGTCGTCGTCGTCGTCGTCGTCATCATCATCAATTTGATCAGCCCAAAGTTTGATTCAAGGTTCGATAAAATTTGAAGGCGGGTTTTAAAGTTTTTTTAATTCAGTATTATCGTTTACTCATATGTACAATGTTTAGAATATATATTGACTTTTGTTCAATATGTACAGTAGGGTGCATGGAACAAGAATATTGTTTTTGCATAAAACCTGCAGTCTTAAGCTCGTTTAGTAGATACAGAGACGTTCATCCTCGTAGCTAAAAGTCAGATATGTTAGATTTGAGTTTTACAAGTATTCCTCTTGGGTACCCACAGGGAGCCCAATTCAGATAAAAGTATAAAAAAAATTATATTGACACAAATCCATACATAGGATACCATAGGGGAATTATATAGGAAAACAAAGGCGCGCGCGAAAAGAATGTTCTGGTGCATTTGTTACGGATTTTTTTCCTCGTGTGTATTATAGAGGACGTTATCTTGATCTGGAATTAAAAAATCAATTAAACGCGATTTTTTCCCGATTTTATTTTCACCTGTTACTTTTATCTAAATTGGGCTCCCTGTGGGGTACCGAGAACTAGTTCTTGATTTTAGCTACAATAACAAGTGAATAGTAAATTCTTGCACAAATGTCTTCCTGACGACTTCTTCACATCAAGTTTTAGATCATTATAACCCGTCGGGCTGCAAATCAGTACCAACAACATGAAGAGAGCTAAAGCAGTTCAAGTTGATGTCAGTGTGAAGTTGTGGCAGGAAGAAGGTGTTGCATGTTGGGTCCTGGTTACCATCTCCACCTGGTGTTCTGGTGCATCTAGTGTTGATGTTCATCCTAGTCTGAAGTGGTATTGATGTGAGGTGGTGTACATGTTGGGTCCTGGTTACCATCTCCACCTGGTGTTCTGGTGCATCTAGTGTTGATGTTCATCCTAGACTGAAGGGGTATTGATGTGAAGTGGTGTACATGTTGGGTGCACCTAGTGTTCTGGGTCTTCTAGATATCAGTTCATTTGCTGATGCAGTTTTCCTGCAACACAGACTTTTTAGTCCTTGCCTAAAGTCTCTCAGAAACACGAAATAGATGCAGGGATTGATTGCCGCTAGAAGGTACCACATATACCAAAACGCAAATTCCATATAATAAAAAGTGTCCGACCATATTGAAGAATACTGGTTATATGTATATTGCAAAAAATGGAATAAAATGAAAGGACACCAGCAGATGGCAAACATTACAACTATAGTTATTAACATGCTGAATATTCGTCTGTTTCTCCTCTGTCGTAAACGTATCGTTTCTCTTTCAATCAAGTCCATAACATTGTTCAAGCTTTTACGTAGTTTATATACCATGATAGTATACAAGATTATGATTATGATCAAAGGAATAACAAAGCCTATCGAAAAAAATATAGACACGAATATTTTTTGAGCTGTCCAATAGTCAATTGTTGGTGACCATGAATAGTCGCACATCGTGTAACCCCATTCATTTGTCAGATGACGGGTGTAAAAGTATGGAGAGAAGAGAGCCATGGCTACGATCCAAGGGAAAGAGATCGCGATCCATCTCGTTTTACGACTTAAAATCTGTCGTCGAATTGGATAAACAACAGCGATAAATCTTTGGAGGGCAATTATTACCAGACTTATAGATGATACAACTGGTGATGTATGAGAGAGGAAAGGAACCAGTTTACAGAGAACATCACCAGGGGGACCGTCCACTGACCACTCCTCGGGTCGTGCCATATAGACCGAAATATTCCATGGCACTGCTACCAAGGGAACGAGTAAGTCTGATACAGCCATATTGACAATCAAGTAGTTCATATTGGTCCTTAAGTTTTGATTGCAATACACGACAGCGATGACGAGTACATTACCAAGCAGAGACCAGGCAAGTAGAATAGACCACAAGGTTATTACAGTATGAACTGGAATTGGTGGTGTCCTTGTGAATGTTTCATTAGCTTGTGTTGAATTGCTTACATTCATTGTAGAAACTTCTTATCTATGAAAAAAACATGAAATTTCAGATCATGAAACTGATGAGTGAGATCTATTTTTTGAAGACGAGGAAGAATAAGAATGTTCCTTTAAGGAGAAGAATTACGATCAATTGTTATTTTGAAGTATAGTTTACCTTGTTTGTTAGAAGAAGAAACGCTTCAGTAGGTTTGAGGTGGTACACAACTTGTACAATGATCAACGTTAAGGTTTCAGAAGGTAATTCCTAGCTGCTCTCCCACACCTGATGATCTTGATGACCAATAGTACTATGATATTATTAGTGCAGTAGGTTTGTGCTGGTACACAACTTGTACAATGATCAACGTTAAGGTTTCAGAAGGTAATTTATAGCTGCTTTCCCACACCTGATGATCTTGATGACCAATAGTACTCAGTGATATTAATAGTGCAGTAGGTTTATTCTGGTACACAATTTACGCAATGTTTCAGTGAGGAGGAAATATATAGCTGCTCTCCCACATTGGCAATAACGTATACCGACATAGCTGTCATACCATATACAAAACATAATTTATTTAATTGTCAGACACGCACGTAGTACTCTTACAAGTAGTGTCCTGTGATGACTGTGACTCTATGAATCTAACCACACTCAGCATGTACACACTGACGATATCGACGATATCGATATCTGCGGATTGGTTGTCAACAGATTACAACATTTCTCCTCCCTAAGTCTGTTTGCAGTACCAATGCTCATGATCATAATTTAGCTAATTCTGCAAGTTCAAATCTACACAAAGGCTGCGAAGTCTTCAAATTTAATTAAAAAGTTTAGGTATTTTCTATGTTCGTTGGCCCCGAGGGCACTGAAGTATTCCTTGCAGCACGCCAGAATGCAGCTCAATTTGTAGTGCAAGACAATAGGTTCCAATTCTCAGGAGTTTGAAATTCTTTGGTTTTATCCTCCAAATTGAGCTTCATTCCGACATGCTGCAAGGGATCTAGTGTCGGTTAGCAGCATGTTTTTCCGGTTGTATGCCTTTCTCGGTCTATGGTACATTTTTCTTGTAATGGTATAGCCTGGTTTCTTTTGCCACGTAATTGTCGGAAGCGCGTCAGAAGTGGGAGTGGAAGGGTTAGAAAGTTTATTTTTATTTTGCTTGTGGTTACGCATATAGGGAGGGGTTTTGACTTGGAAGTTTACGTATGAACTGTTTCCGACTCCAACTCTGTTGCAACTGTAAAACGCAGGGTTATGTGATCCGGCGAACGAACGAACGAACGAACAAACGAACGAACGAACGAACGAACGAACGAACGAACGAACGAACGAACGAACGAACGAACGAACGAACGAACGAACGAACGAACGAACGAACGAACGAACGAACGAACGAACGAACGAACGAACGAACGAACGAACGAACGAACGAACGAACGAACGAACGAACGAACGAACGAACGAACGAACGAACGAACGAACGAACGAACGAACGAACGAACGAACGAACGAACGAACGAACGAACGAACGAACGAAATTATTTTCCGACATCTACGTCTTGTACCTTGTATTCCACAACTTTTTATAACTGTGTTTTCTAGAAAAGAATACTTTTTATTTTTGATTATTTTATTTTCATATCATTTCAATTTATTTTATTTCATTTTCAGATTCTTCTTGCTTTTTTTTCATCCTGGACAGTATGTGCTGTCATCACTGCGGCTGGTGGTTTCCCAGACAACCCGTCCAATCCAGGATACACAGCCAGGACAGACGCCAGAACCCAAGTGTTACAAGAGGCCAAATGGTTCAGGGTCCCGTATCCTGGTTAGTAACCGATGAGGCGGGGAGGGGAGGGCTGGAAATACTGGGATACGGCAGAACCCCCCAATCCTCTCTCCCCCCTAGCTCACTTTTTCCTTTCCCCCTCCCCCAGGAATTAAGCGCTGTGATCGTTCTACCACTCATTTGTTCCCAAATCAGGTGTTTGTGACGTCATATCGGCCATGGCTCAACCAAAATGTGACGTCATACCCACAATGTTGGATGTGAACAAAAGCTAGCTCGGATTTGGTTTCTCTTATGATATCATCTAACATAGCGACCAAGTTTTGTGGTGCATGTGACGTCATAACCGCCATGTTGGATGACTTGTTTCGTTTGCTATGTCATCCAACATGACGGCCAATTAAGTCCATTCTCTTTTTATTCTCAAAGTAAGGAATGCACATCCCTTATCAATATGCTGATAGTTATTTAATGATTATATTACAGGTCAGTGGGGTCTTCCTACAGTTAGTGCTGCCGGGTTGTTCGGAATGTTGGCCGGGGTCTTCGCGTCAGTTATCGAGTCAGTAGGTGATTACTACGCATGCGCTCGTCTGTCAGGCGCGCCTCCACCACCAAAACATGCCGTTAACCGTGGGATTGGTATCAAAGGAATTGGCTGTCTCTTGACGGGACTTTTTGGCAGTGGAAATGGCACTACATCGTATAGTCAAAACATTGGAGCATTAAGTATTACCAAGGTGATGTACGGTTAGCTTTCTAACTATATTCCTACTTTTACATTGCCCATAATACATTGTGGTTTTGGGGGGATAAACAGTAAAAGTGTCATAAAATTAATTCTTCTTCAATCGAATGTACACTCTTCCTGCTTTTATGTATAAAATACTGATTATCGGTTCATTCTGAGTTATTTTTCCGCATTCAGAACTTCAAGAAGTTTAGCTATAGTGTTACAGAAAATGTATTTACTCACGATAGTGCTCAAAAATTTACTTTAATTTGTAGGCTTATCTTGAAAATTCTTTTATTTTTGTTTTTGGCTGTTTCTTATACATCTTTAAATAATTATCATAAGATACTTTTACAACATCTTCTAATCATTATCAGCCTTCATAAGATGTGCGGTTTTTACCCTGGTTTAACCCCAAAACGCAATGAATTTTTTTGGCAATGTGAAAGTAGAGAATGAGTTATTGAAGTGACACTTTACTATCGTATCTAATAATTAATGTAGTGAGCTTTTTATAAGATAAATAGCATCATTCTTGTTTTACGAGGGTAGCACTTAATAGCCAGTGGCTAACAAACCTGTGGCCTTCGTTCCATGATCGAACTGGAATTTAGAAGTTGATTTTTGAGGAGAGAGAGAAACCCTCGAAGCACAGGAGAGAACCGACTACAAACTCCTAATGTTTTAAACTTTTTATCACAACACAAGAAATTTTAACCTTTCCTGTAGAATTTACGACTAGAAACTTTTCTCACATATGACATGATATGATATCGAGTCCAGGGACCAAACCCGATCCCACGGGCTCATCTGACAATATTCTCAGCCGGTATAGATTCTACACGAGTGAGCTGTTGTGTGGCCATTAAAGAAAATTATACAGAGCATGCGCAGAATGAAGAACTGGATCCTGAATACGTAATGGTCGCGCGCGTTGTTTACTTGATAAACCGATTTTTCATTATTAAATTATTATTATTTCATATTTCCCCCCAAAGGTTGGAAGCCGTCGTGTGATGCAGTTTGCTGGCATTATATTGCTACTTGTTGGGGTTCTCGGTAAAATAGGTGCTCTTTTTACCATTATTCCTGAGCCAATCATTGGAGGCGTGTTCTTGATCATGTTCGGGATTGTTACGGCTGTTGGAATATCAAACTTGCAGTTTGTCGACCTCAACTCATCAAGGAATCTTTTTGTCATTGGTGCCGCGCTTCTCTTGCGGCTTTCTGTGCCTAGCTATATGAACGCACATCCGAAGGCTATTGACACAGGTAAGCTGGGGCAGTTCTTAGGTATCTAGATATGCGCTATGAGTATGTTAGTATGTTAGTGTGTTAGTATGGCCAAGTCCTTCAGAGTCTCTCAAACATGAATCAATACCAATTTTATCGAACCCTGAACCAACTTCTGTAAAGGCTGATCTAAGTCAGGGCATGGCTGACTCACAGATTGAACCATCAAACAACCTCTGGGCTGATCTAAGTCAGGGCATGGCTAACTCACAGATGGAACCCTGAAACAACCTCTGGGCTGATCTAAGTCAGGGCATGGCTAACTCACAGATTGAACCCTGAAACAACCTCTGGACTTCATGATCTAAGACAGGGCACTGCTACGCATGTGATACGTTATACTGAGTCCAGGATCGAAACAAAGACGCCAGAGGCGAGAAGCAAGTACTAGGATATAGGAACAGAGATCGCCATACATCTTTCCTAAGTCTAGTTTAACTCCCTTGACGAAAAGGGCCGGAGGGAGGTTTTTTCTAATAGGGTATATACCACCTGGACAGCACCATTTCCAGTTTTTCTCAAGATCTTTATTATTATGCTATGATTGGTCAAGGTGTCCAGGAAATTGATCAAATCATTGCAGTGCTCCTAAAGACAGGAATGGCTGTAGGAGGGGTGGTGGCTCTTTTTCTGGACAATACAATTCCTGGTACCCCCGAAGAACGTGGTATGCTTGTCTGGCGCAAGTTGGCCAGGAATACAAATGTTTCTAGCGATGACTCCATAGCGTCTATCCACGTCTACGATTTACCATTTTGCCTCAATCAACTGAGCAAGCACAAGTTTTCCAAATACATGCCGTTTCTTCCATATTATCCTCCATGTGATGGGCGCAGAGATCCAGAAAGTGTTGCAGCGCGTGAAAATCCGGCTGTGAATGATGGTATATTTTAATAAGGGTAATACAACGATAAAACCTGCAAAGCTATAAAGTGCTTTTATAACTTTATGAAGACCTTCGTAATTCTGATCAATCTTCACTGGCCAGTCACGTGACAGCCCCTTTGACAAGCATACCTGGAATTGTCTCTGTTACCATGGCAATGTAGTCAAAAACTTTATAATTCTTGTCCACCATTTTGTGTATCCGAGCGTTTTTCAAACCCTTTTTGTCCCATTTTGTTTTGGTGTAATTTTTTTCATAAAGAATTCATTTTTTTATAAATTATCAACCATAAACTAGCTGAATAAATGTCATTTTCGAAATGCTTCTTAAGTAATTCCTTTTAAAGTTATGAGAAAAATCCCATTAAAAAAAGCCTTTATCATGAGAAAACAATATTGCGCTGCTTATCTTTGAAATTATTTTTTACCATCGTTTTGGTTAGCCGAGAGAACTGCAAATAACTGCCTAGAAATAATGGTCTGCTCATGCGCAGTAACGCCATTTTTCAATATGGCTCGCTTATAACAGGTATCAGCCAATGAATGGAGAGCAATTTCATCACGTGATTAGTTGTCCATGTGCTCAAACCGTCGCTCAAAACAGGAAAAGTCGACGAGTTTGCAGGAGGCGATCGCAAGTAAAGTAAACTTTGAGTGAAATCTTTAGAGTTCTAGGATTTACCATGGACTACAAGCTAAAACTATTCATCTTGGCATGTACAATTACAGGTAAGACATTTTATCCATCATTAATCTTTGTAAGTCATTCACTAATTGATTAAAATAAGGTAAAAATCTCTCACGATCTCTTTCAAACTTACCGCCTGTCTTGAACTGGATTTTGAAAAAATTCAGTTCAAAATCGTGAATGAAAATAATCTTTATCTGACTGCCTGAAAGAAAGAGAACTTTCCTTTAAATCTTTGTCAGTTTAGGCCTTTTCATAGGAATTTTTGTGCTTTAAATTTCGAAAGCAAAACTCGAAGAAAAGATGGGGCAGCTGACATCAACGGAAAAGGATTTATCACGTCCACACTTTCTTTCTCCTAACTTCAAGACTTTTTTGTTATATTTTATCTCTTTGTTTTGTCCTCTTTCTTATTTTTGTTGTCTATCGTTTAACATAAAACATTTGCAAATTCTGTTAAGCTCTTCGTCTTCTTGTCATATTGTTAGGGAAAGTCTCATTTTCAATTTTTTTTCAAAGTTAAGCTATTGGAAAAACGTTAAATTAGCAAAATACTAAAATATCAAATAGTAATTTTAATTTTAATTACTATTACTATAATTAAAATTATCTTGATATGAATGAATATGAAAAAATCCGGCTAAAATATTCCTAAATCAGCCTAGACTGAGTATTGGAAGAGAAATATACACCGCTGCAAGAATGATTGAACTATCATTGCTTTTTTGTAATTTGCTTTTTTAACCTTCTTGAAATTATTAGGGGCACACATTCAAGTTCTGTAGGTTTAGAGTAGAGTGAAACTATTTTTGGCAGTGACAATAATCGTACTATACATCTATTCGTAGGGGAGTCGACATATTTTCTTCTTTTTTTTCCCAGGATCTTTATCAATCTTGTGCGAATATTGTAGTTCCAATATATCCGAAGAATCAGTAGGCTCCCCTTACAACTGTTCTGCCCCTGGAATTCGCAACTGTACTGGTTATGACAATAAGAAGTGCATCCAAGGCACCCCAAACTACGATAACTGCACACGGGATAGCGTATTGAGCTGTTATAATGCGTCCATCGTGTACACTGATGAAAATGGTATCCAGCAAGTCGGTCAGCTTAGGAGCTGTGGCTTCCCCTCAAGTGCAGATGGTTAGTAGTGGTGATATATTGATCAAAACATTATTTAGAGTAGGGAGGGGTAACAAGGGACCCTTCAAACCCACCCTCTAATGCTTGAACATTTTTATAGCTTTGGTGTGCAGTCAAGAGACTTGTAACGATGCCGTATCTTCTTTCAACCAAACAAACAGCACCCTGAATAGCTGCTCTTCTGAGTGCTGTTTTAGTGACAGTTGCAACCAAGGCGCTGCTCCATCCATCCCAAGTTCTAGTGCACCCACCACCATCACCAGCACCACAGATGGACCGTCCACAGTTACGACTTCGACCATGTCGACTACTACGATTACTCAAGGAACCCCCTCGTCGGTGGTCAAAGTTTCGTGTCCCTACTTTGCGGGATTTCTGTGGCTAGGAGTTGTTTGGCTTCTTTGAAAAGCTTAGTTCAGCAATACACTTTGGTCTGGGGGAAGGGAGGGGGGGGGGGGGGGGTGGTAAAGAGCCTGAAGTCTGGCTGGTCCACTAGATGTATGTAAACTGCATTAGTGCTTATTGTATACTTTAAGAGCTGTCACCAAAAACATTTTAAAGCTTTTATTCTCGTTGTCATGGAGATTCACTTCAGGAAATTAATTTTTAGCCGAAAATCGCTCGTTTTGGAAAGCTGTGCTGGGTACATAACCACGGCTAGTTATGGTAAAATTCTCGTTTTTCCCGCCATTATGTTTGTCACAAGTAACCAGGTTTTTCCTGCGAAATTTCAAGTATGTTTACCTAGTTGTGTATAGCTTTACGTAAAGCCTGAGGTAGTCATTGTTCTTATTGCCTATCCTGCCTAGCAGTATGATTTCTTAAAGGGCTGTTTAAAAATTAACTATTAGCTTTTGCCGAAATAAAGTATTTGCTATTAATTTTGCTTAGGTATTAGTGTTATTATCTTCGTACGAGTGCCCCTACCCCACCCCCACCCCCGCAACCACTAGGAGCAAAGGGGAGGGGGTAGTACACTTTTATTCAGTACCCTCATCACACAATTCAAAATAAAATGTTCATCTTCCAAACGTAGCTCCAAGGATTTTCGTGCAAGTCATGTGATAGATTGCGAAACTTGGTAATAAAATAAAATTGAACTTAAAACGTAATGAAAATAAAATGAATGACAAACTGCACAGAAGATAAGCAAGCACTAGGCTTCTCTTTCCGTTTTCCCACTCTATTCCGGATGAAATAAATGTGCCATAGAGAACAAAACTTGAAAATTTGTGGCAAATTGCACGATCACGGAACGGAATTTAACGCGCGAGCATTCTGTTCTTGTCGAATCATAACATTAAAACACGATACATTCGCGGTTTCAATACTGCACAATTTACCTTACGATATTCAAGCTCTGTCTTATCGATACTGTTTAGATTACGCACAGTAATTAAAGTTTTTGTAACGCGTATACGTAACGCACTTCGCGAACGAACCGCTTGTTCACGTCTTGTTCACGTTCATGAAGCTGTCTTCCAAATATGGTAATGCAGGGGGTGTGCACATGACGTCAATGTAGCGAATGCTGTGATTGGTTGTTTTTCGTGTGGGCTCACTACTGTCATGTCAGTTTGCTGTTCAGCGCCTCAAACACTTGAAATTTTGCTCCAAAAATCCCTCGAAAAACGATAATTTAAAGGCTTGAAATTCCAAAAAGACTGAAAAATCTGGCGCACAAAACACCTAGGATTCGTTAGGAACCATGAGCGATGACGAAGATCTCTTAGCAGAGGACGAATCGCTGAGGGATTTGAGTGTTTTGCGGACAAGGGATTCTGCTAGCAGGCAGCGATATCTTGATTCACTTGGAAAAATTGTTGATCTTTGGACGAACAAGAGCCAAGAAAATGGAGAAAAAGACGGCCAGAAGTCACTTATGGAGATTCTGCCTTCTGTTTTAATGCTTTCTATACGATGTCCTTTCCCGGATGTTCGAGAAAAATGCGCTAACATCGTTGAAAATGTGAAGGTTTGTACGACATAATTTTGCAGTTGAGGACGGGCAAGGCAGGTTGGTTAGATTGGGTTTCTCTCATCATTTTCTCTCTTTTATCTCACAGTTAAAAGGCTTTCGAGTTCCTAGACCACTTTTCAAGGGCCCCTCGTGTTTTATTCCTTCAAAAGAGGTATGTATTGTAGTGGCGGTAGGGGTTTTATTCAAACCATGCAGTCATTTTGGTGTTTTTTTTTGTGTGCTCTGAATGCAGGCGTCCTCGCGGTTTTCTCTCAATTTCAGTACTTTTACTGAGATCAATTTGTCACCCTTACTAAATCAATAAACCTTAAATCCTTAATATCAACCTAATATCCTCAGAAAATAAAAATTATACTCCTCGAAACCAAATTTGCGTCCCATAAATCAGATCTCATCAAGTTTTGAAATACCTTTGGTCAGTATTTCATCATACTTTTTGCTGTCAAAGCTCTGATCTCAGTTTTGTTTTGGACAACAACGACTTGTTTTCCCTCCACACACAAAACACAAATAAATATTTTGATATCTTAGCAATTATCACGTTTTTAAAGATAAAATAGGTAGTATTTTTTGATGCACCTCGTGATCTTTTTGCTAAGAAGGATTTAAAACATCACAAGTTACATTCATTGGTATTTATTAGCCTTACATTTGGAATGAATTTTACGGATCTTTGACTTTCTCAAAGTAAATTTGTAACAACCAAAAAATTTCAAAAGTACAGAAAAGAGTATTGACTTATAAACTGCTCCAATCGCTCACGTTTTCTGATTTTATCATGTTTTTTTTGACCAAGGAAAAAATTGAATTCAATTCAATACTCTGAGATCTCAAGTAGAGAAATTTGATCAAAACATATATTTTTTGAAAGGTTAAGCTTCAAATCTTTAGCACTCGATGGAGCAGGATTTTGCCTCAAAAACGTAAATATTTAACAAAACAATTTAAGTATAGATCGATACACACATATATCAAAATGTCATAACGATTTTGCAAATTAAAAGATTTAGGATATTTCTTGTGAAAAATAATTTTTTTATTTAAATTTATTTATTTTTTCTTAAAAAATTAGATTTCAATATGTGAGGCCTTTGTCAGCAGGTTATAAATGATTTTGCATAGATTCTCTGCTGTAAATATCAATACCTTAGTTGATTGGTTGAAAAGCTTAATTGGATTAATCTTAGACTTTAATTGTTGGATTTCACTTGTGCTTTATGATAAGATAGGTGTAGTGTATTATCATAATTTTCATTTTTTTTTTTTAATGTTCTCGAGAATTAACATAAATTTTCACGTTTGAGTAGCATTTCAAATCTTATGCCAGAATGGAAGACCTCAGAGCAAATTCCTTTTCGTAAATTTAATTTATTAACACACGCACATGCAGTGGGTGTAATACATATTGCTTGCTGTTAGCCAACAGTTTACCACATCCAATTACAACTCTATAGGAATCTATTTCTGCATCACAAAATTCATAAAAAGTATTTTCAAATATAAAATTGAGAAAATTACTTAAATTGCACTATAAATATTATCGCATAAACATGTCATGTTTGACTGCTTTTTCGACATAAAGATTTATTTGTCTAAATCCTGCAAACCTGTGGCTCCAGACCAAGGATAGGTTTGGGTCATCTATTTATTAATTGTTTTAAAATGTGGCTGCTTCTTTTGTTGATTCTGGAGCAAATCCAGAAAAGAGGTTTATGAGGATACTTGTCAAAAAAAACATATATAAATTTAGAAATACATATAGAAAAAAATTTTTTTTGATTTTGTAAGTTAATATAAATATTATTATCCAGTTACTATTCTCATATTAAGGGCAAGCTGTTGAGGACTGTGGTGTTTTCTCCTAAAAGTCTACAATTATTTAAATTCCATATGCATCTCTAAAATACTCCAATTTAGAGCCATCCTATATTGAGTATTAGCAGTAATGACATAGTTTCATCAAGTATATGGATAACAGCTTGAGGTATGAATCAAGAATTTACACCTCAATATACTGCTCTACTAAGGATCCCTTGAGGATTTCTTTAATTTAATAATACCTTATTCATTATATTTAGAACACTTTTTACAGCGCTTTTCATATTTCTGCAACCTACTGACTCTAGATGTCTGGCATCTTAGCTTCCGTCAATCAAATTTACGATGGGCTGAGTTCATTCCGATTGCGAACGATAAAGAAATTACCATGTGAAAATGGCTGTCTAGTCAAGGGAGTTTGAGATTCACTATTATATTAGTACCTGATTTAAGAGTGATGTTTACTAAACGTCAGAATTAGAATTCTAATTTTTGAATGACAAGATAAACTTATCTTTAATGGATAGTAATAAATAAATCATAAATGGATTGAATGCAAATGCATAAACTTTATTTTTCTTTGCAAATATCAACACTTTAAACATAGCATGGATATTGACAAAATATCCTTCTGAAAAGAGCCTCAAGGCTCAGCTGTTGAATGTAGGTGATTAGTAGAGTTTTCTTTTGAAAATTGATAGAAATGGCACAATGCCAAAAAATTAAAATGAAAAAAATGATAAATTGAATGACAATAGATGGTATTAAGATATTCTGAACATGTCACAATTATTCCTATTTTGACATACTTTGTATGTTTTGAAAAATGATATTTAAGTTTTCATAATAATAGTAATAATCTGAGAGCTCTCGACCAATCAGCACTGAGATACTGAGTAAAATGTATAATAATAAATATTGAACTTCAATTGATTCATTTTATAATGTTTTGATATTCTAGGAAAGCAATACTCTTGTCACACCAGTCAATTTATAATTAAACTTTCATTTGACCACCATAATGACAGTTTTATCATATTGTATTGACCAAATGCCAATATGGCCGACACTTTATTATCATAATTTTTAAAATTCATATTTTAGTTGACCACTACATTAAAATTATAGACTAGAATGACATCAACAAAGCTAGAAAGTTTGAGACAAAAATACTAAGTTCTTGAGAAGTTATGAGTATTTTTAAAATGTGAAAACACCACAAAAAGGCTAGCAAGAAAACAGATCACGTCTGAACACATACAAATCTCATTAATTTTGATTCCCAGTGTCTTCACTTGAATATTCTATTTACAGCAATGAAACTGTCCAAAAATACATATTTCTACTTGCACTTTCTGAAAGTGGAACGTATTTTTTAAGATTAGAATTTTATTTCTGAAAGTCAATGGCACCCATATTGGCATTTAGCTTCATTATTTCAAAACCCCAAAATCTGTCTAACAAATTCAGACATGTGTAAATACAGACACCAATCTGCTTGTCAAAGCTCCTAGACATTAAGAAGGCTGTCTGCTGGATGAATTTATGGAGTGAGGATTAAACATACATTATTTTATCATGTTTGATATTGTCAAAGAATTTCTTGAATTATAAATATTCTGTCTCTGAGTATATTTATTCATCAAAATAACTTTTAGAATTTTAGTGTGTGCACATCTGACATTTTAAAGGATTTTCACCATGTGGTTTTTGAGTTCTAATTTATTAAATGAAAACCTTGGGGCACAGTTGAAGTGTTGTATCGTTGTCATAGCAACATGTTATGTGATATTTTTATTTTCATTCCAATCTTTACTTTATAGTCTTCTGTTTCAACTTACAGTACTATCATGTATTATTAGCCAGATAAAGTTTTTCAGGGTAATTTTTGTTAGTTTATATGCAAGTTCAAAAACCCTTTCTAGCCTCCTAAAATTTTTCATGGCAGTGATTCTAGACCTGCTTTTGAATGATGAATAGTTCAGTAATGAGAGGTCTAATTGTTTTAGTAAAAACCTACTAATCGGTCCAATAAAAGGATGCAAAAAGTTTTGGATTTTGCTTTAAATATATTTTTTTTGGTTTTCAAAACCGGCACTTTTTCACTACTAGAGGTCTATCACTAATAGACCCCTAGTAGCTCAGCCAATCACAGGGCTCGATTGGTGATAGACCATTAGTAGGTTTTTTCTAAGGATGAATAGTTCAGTAATAATTCAACACACACAGGATTTCTCAATTTCTCTTTATATTTTGAATCTTTTTCCCAGATACCTCCAATCAACACTGATGATGAACAGATGCACAACCTTTTTGTTGATGCCTTCCTTGCCTTTGGCCGTGTGTCCAGCGTCACATCTGTCATGGCTATTCATCCTCAGTATTTGGAATGGTTTGCTAGAACGGAATGTTATTTGATGCGAGGAGAAGGTCCATTACCGTTTGACTGGAGACACTACATAGCTATCATGGTATGATACTTGTAATATCCTTTCATTCACTTCCATGAGGTGTATTGGAATTTCCAAGGGTTGGAGAGTGTCTGAGAAGGGTATAGTTCCAGAAAATATCCATACCTCCTCCACATATAGGGATTGGGATTTCCAAGGGGTGGGGAGGGTCTGTGGAGGGTATATTGTGTAGTACCAGAAAATATCCATACTTCCCCCACATATAGGGATTGGAATTTCCAAGGGGTGGGGAGGGTCTGAGAAGGGTATATTTAAATTCATTTTTTTTTAACCTTGAGCAATATATTGCTCCCTAATTTTCTAAAACTTGTTTATTTCAAGGCTGCAAGCAGACATCAGTGCTGTTATCTTGTAAGTAGTCTGTATTCAGTTTGATTGTTTTAAGTCTTCTCTGGCCAACAGTCCAATGATTCTCTATGTATTTGCTTTAAGGCCCATCTATATCCTCTGATTCTCAGTCTGTTTTTTAAAAAGAATATGTCAGGAAGTAAATTGTGTATTTAGTTTAGAGAGCCCCAATGCAAGCCTGATTTAATTTGAAAAATCAGACCAACATGAGAAAATCTGTGAAAGTGCTACAGATTTTGCAAAATGGGCTGATTCAATTTTTTTACAAATCTGGCTTGAATCAGGCTCTAAACTATATGCATGATTTGCTGCTCAGTGGTGTCGGGACGACGAATCAGGCCAAAATTCCTAAATCTAAATTGTATAAATCTTGATTATTCACCAAGGGTCATATCTATGAGGTGGAATTTCTAAAGTACAATGGAGATAAAGAATGGCTGAAAGGGCTGGAACATGTGCCAAGAAAGCTACAACGACTGACTGAAATAAACAAATATCTTGCTCACCAGCCATGGCTCATAGATCCAAACCAGATAGAGGTATGGTGAAGCATTATTATTATGTAAAATCATAGACTTGCTCCAAGTTGACGTCTATGGGACTCACAAAGTCATGAGCGAAGCAAATTAAAATAAGAAAAAAACAAAGCGATGTCAAAGAGGTCTAACCAGTCTACCTCTCATGACTTCAATGTTCGCTTTTTCTTTCACTTGCTTCGCTTGTGACTCTGTGATTCTCAAAGAGGTTGGCTTGGATCAAATCTAAGCTGCAAGCTTTTTTTCTCTGCCATCAATCAAAATTAATCATTTATTACTAAAATTTTCGACATTTTTGACTGGTGGCAGTGAAAAATCAAATTCCAACAGGGAGCTCACAACTATTGATTTCACATAATATTGAAAATTGCAGTAAAGCATTTTGATTGGCTGACAAGATATTTTATTTGTTGTGGTTAAATTGTATGTCATAAAACATGTTTGAAATGTGTATCATATACACATTTCATTCCATCATCATACGCATACCATAAAATTATCATAAAACATGTTTATTGACTTTTTCCAGAAACTGTTAAAGGGACAGGACAATTGGTCACTATCAGAACTGGTCCATGCCATCGTCATTCTTGCCCATTTCCATTCATTGTCCAGCTTTGTCTTCGGCTGTGGTGTTGTATCAGAAATTGACCTCGAAGCAGGTCATACCTTTCGACCTCCATCTCTGACGGAAAGCAACCAATCAAGTTTTGATTCAGCCACAATAAACACGAACACAAACATCAAGTCACGTATGACTGGAGATGAGTTGATGGAGAGGATGAAGCAGGTATTGGCCGAACAAGATGTCGGCATGGAGGCATCACAAGAAGAATTATTTCAACATTTTGAGAAGCTAGAAAGTGGAGAATGTAAGTCTGTCATCATTTAATTTATCTCTGCATTTCTGCATCTCAGGAGCTGGTTGTAAGAAGCCTGGATCAAGTAACCACCAGATGAGAGTTACCCAGTGTATTGAATTTGTATAGGTTTTATCCACTGGATAAGGATATATCCGGTGGACAGCACTATTCAGGCTTCGTACAACCAGCTCCAACATATTTGCAGAATTGAAATGTTTTTGAAATTTTTTTTCTTGATAAAAAAGCTATAAACAATTGCAACTCAGGTATAATGTTTTCCCATTTCAAACCATGTGTCATTCCCTAGAGAATAAGATTATTTTTTTGACTCAAACCTGGGTGGCATTGGTGAGAGGTGTGCTCTCACTGCTACAGTACACCACACTGGCATCAAATTCATGAATATGTAATTGTTCTTATTTACAGTGGCTCAATCGACGGCTGAAGTCAGAACATGTCAAGACTCTCCACTTTCTGACCTGGCTCATTACCTACAAGATCAAAAATTCCATTACAAGGATTTTGCAAGTAGAGAAGAGAGCATCTCAACCTTTCGGATAGGAGATTGTTCTTGGGAAGAACATGGTTTCTCGCTGATTAATCGACTTTATCCTGATATTGGGACATTATTAGATGAGAAATTTAATGTATCGCTTGGTCTCACCTATTTTACGTAAGTAGTGGTAGGGTGTCAGTAGGGTGTTGGTGGGATGTCAGTAGGGTGTCAGTAGGGTATTGGTGGGATGTCAGTAGGGTGTTGGTAGGATGTCAGTAGGGTGTTGTTCGGGTGTAAGTAGGGTGTTGGTAGGGTGTCAGTAGGGTGTTGGTGGGATGTCAGTAGGGTGTTGTTAGGGTGTTAGTAGGTTTTTGTAGGGTGTCAGTAGAGTGTTGGTTGGATGTCAGTAGGGTGTTAGTGGGATGTCAGTAGAGTGTTGGTTGGATGTCAGTAGGGTGTTAGTGGGATGTCAGTCAACTACATTCATTTCAAATCCCACGGATAATGTATAAGATGTTGATCTTTTAGGCTTGGCGACAAGACGAATGTTGACACAACAGTGTTTAGACTTGCAACATGGAATTATATTCACTTAATCTTTGGTATTTACCATGATGATTATCTGTACACAGAGGCAAGTGCAACAACATTTTAAAGAAATGTAGCTCCTTCAGTACTTTCCTTGCCCTCAGCCAATCACAGTGTTTCATTCACCCTAAATTTCCCTATTTCACTATATATGCTATCACTTCAAAACAATCTATCATTTTAATGCAAATGATAATGGTTGCCAGAGGGGACGAAATAGCAGCAAAACAAATGAAATCACAATAAATATTATATAGAATTTGGTTTATGATATAGTGGAAAGTGAGAGCAGTTAAATATTACAGTAAATATCCCGAACGAAAGAAGATTTAACCCAAATTTTATTATTCTTCCCATTAGTAAACAAGCCATGACGTCATAGTGAAATAGAGCAGTGCAATTGTCTGTCAGTTATGTATTTAGGTCTTGGCTTGCTTGCTTGCTACTGATTGGCTTAGTGGGATCTCTCTGTTTTCATTCTACGTTATGATTGGTTGACTTGATAATAATGTAATAATAGATGGCTGAGGTAGCCACTAAGTTAAACAATTTTTTTTTCAGGTTAATAAATTAATGGAAAAATCTTACAAGAGATATATAAAAACTGTAAGTATTATAATAAAAGAATAGTAATTAAGCTATTCAACAACGTTATTAAAAGTCCGTGGGATTTCAAAACATTGGTATTGTTCAACTTACACATTCTTTACATTACGGTTGACTTTTGCAAATCATTAGCAACAGCCAACTGTAATGTAATGAATGTGCAAGTTAAATAATACCAATCCCACAGACTTTTAATGGTGTATTTCAATAGATGACTTATAAACGAGGCTAAGCCTGGAAAATGAGTCTGTGTTCTTCAAAAACAGCGGTTTTCACAGAATGTGAAACTGGAGTATTACATACTAGCATAATTTTAATCTAGGCTCTAAAAAGCAAGCCATACAAAAGGTTTCAAATTTGTCATATACTGCAGTGTTCCTTGATTGGTTTGCTCAGGGTTAGAAATGCTATTAAGTAAATTAGACACCTTGTGATTAAAAAGATAATTTATACTGAACTGATGTACTGGAATCAAGGGTGGCATATTGGCATTATACTTGTCTGTAATCTGTGGAGTCTCAGGTTTGATTCCTGGACTCGGCTGCCATCATCAGTGGCGGATCCAGAGGGGGTTCCATGGGTTCCACGGAACCCCCCTTTGAGCATCAGACCCTTTGAAAAGGGGTATATGAAATAATGAGAATGCGTCCTGCAATGAAGTTTTACGTATCAGTTGTTGAAAGAGTGACAACTAAATGGAACCCCCCTTTGTAAAATTCTGGATCTGCCACTGATCATGCAGTGAGTTGATTTTGTAGGGTCTTTTTCCTCACCTCACCTCACCTCGGCAACCTGCAACACTACATTTTCAAGCATTGTATGACAAGTTGCTGAGAAAATTCCATAGTGTAACAGGACCTTTAAGTATCGGTAAACTAAAATTTATTAATGGATTGTAGGTTGCAACTTGTCCAGAAAAGGTTTCTCAAATGGATTACATGGAGTTTATGCCACAGCTAACACACTCAGAAAGGGTAAGGCAAAATATGTTATCACAATCCTCATCATCTTTATTGTCATTGGTACATTCCACTACAATCATGGTCATGTTATCATACTCATCTATGTTACCAATATCATAGTCAATCATCATTGGCATCATCATCAATGTCATCATCATCCCAGCATCATTATCATTATCATGACCATCAACATTATAACCAGTCATGATCATCATCATCACTTTCATCCCTAGCATCATCAGCATCAAAACTATCACCATCAGTCATCTCCATCCTCATCATCACCACCACCATTATCATCAACAACAACATCACCATAGCACTATCATCATCATCAACAACAACATTTCCATCACCCTCATCATCAATGTCATCATCAGCAACAATGTCATCATCGCCTTCGTTGTTATCATTTCCATAAACAGCATTATCACGATAGTCATGTATATTTATCAATAATCAATTGTTATTACTTTATTTGTTTTTCTAGGTGCACATAAACTTTCTCCTCCTAGAATCGCGAATGCAAGCCGAGCTGCTTTACGCTGTACGAGCCATTTTGAAATATATGAAATAACCAGCTGTCGGCTTCCATTGGAAATGTTGTGATGTCACAAATTGATGTTGGTTTGTCAATAGAATTTAAAAGATTTAAATTATTTGGTTAAGTTTTAATTGTCTTAAAGATTAGATGATTAGGATATAATATATACAGCTGCTACGTTCAGGTGCATGGTATATACTTGTACGATGCATCCTCTGCTTGCCACCGATGTTCAACTATTTTGTACCCCACTGCTACTCCAAACCTAGATATGCCTTAGGTTAACCACCTGATGGAGAGTCGCAACAGACCTCCTTAGCTTGGGCATAATTTTCTCATTTCAGAACACATCATTCCCTAGAGTATCACTTCTTTGTTTAACAGTTGTGCATGAATATAGTTATAACTTAATTGATAACTAAATATTGTATACTCAAAAGAATGACATGTGGTATGAAAATGAAAAACATTATGCCCAAGGTAAAGAGGTCAATAGTTGAGGCAATAGTTGAGGCAGTGGTAGCGATAGATGGGCAGTTAACTCCACCTGTCTAACAAATGGATGAATGTATAGTGACATCATAGGATGCCGGTGTGCAGTATCTGACCCATTATGCACCAGACATTTTGAGCTGTAGTAAGGTCCTTGTGAGATTGAGCTCAGTGATTACAAAATGCTGCTGTCAACACATAGGTTGACTTTCAGCTAGAAAGAGTTTTAAGTCATATATCCAAAAAGGCTTATTCAAAGAAAAAAACTATTTCAGAGAAAAAAATAACAGAGAAACACGTAGAGATTTAAAAAGTTTTTTCATTTAGTGGAACTATATTTTTTCAATTCCATTAAAGTTGAGGATTTTTAATTTAACACAAAAATGATCAAAATATGTTTGGTAACTTATTGTTAGTGAAAAACTTTTATAATAGGTTTACTTTATATGATAATCAAAAGGTTAGTCGAGTTGACCTTCAGAAAACCCAAGGTCAACCAATCAGATTGAAGCATTCTGCCAAATATTTAAATTAGTCAATGAGAGTAGATTAGATCTTATTCCTGAAATTAGAAATAGGAAAAAAATAGCTCTTTCTCTTCTCTCTATCTCTCACTCAGAAAAATGTCTTTTCTTAAGCGGGAAATATATGTTGCGATTTGTAGGTCTGATGCATAGTCCCCACACCATTGGTGCAAATTGTGGGCATGTAGTTTAGAGCCAGATTCTAAAAAATTGAATTTGCTCCAATTCACAAAATCTGTAGCACTGTCACAGATTTTGTCATGTCAGCCCAATTTTTCAAATTAAATTCATCTTCAATTGTGGGATCAAGGATAATCACTATTTACTTCCTGATTTATTCTGGCAAAAATCGAGCCGGCAATCGCAACATCCCACAACTCTAGGTAAATACAAGGCTACTAACCCAAACTAATCCAAATCCATAGATCTTGCTTGCAACCATAGTATAGTAAGTTACGGTATGTAGTGCAGCATGTTCCACGAAGAACTAGCAGTTATAGACCCATGAATTAGTTTGTATTTGATTGATGTTTGGTGGCATTGATGATGCTGTTGGTGATGATGATGATGCTGTTGGTGATGATGATGATGCTGTTGGTGATGATAATGCTGTTGGTGATGATGATGCTGTTGGTGATGATGCTGTTGGTGATGATGATGATGCTGTTGGTGATGATAATGCTGTTGGTGATGATAATGTTGATAATGATGCTGGTGGCAATGAGGATGATGGTGCTGGTGACTGATGATGATGATGATGATGATGATGCAAGTGGCACTGATGATGATGATGATGCAAGTAGCAATGATGATGATGATGATGCAAGTAGCAATGATGATGATGATGATGCAAGTGGCAATGATGATGATGCAAGTGGCAATGATGATGATGATGATGCAAGTGGCAATGATGATGATGATGATGCAAGTGGCAATGATAATGATGGTGTTGATGATGATGATGGTGTTGTTGATGATGATAATGATGGTGCTGGTGGTAATGATGATAATAGTGCTGGTGATGATGATGATGACGATGATGATGATGTATGTACAAACTAAGGTTACAAAGGGTTACCAACACTACGGTATATCCTATAGTTAGTAGATAGAGTATGCACAAACAGCCCTAAAAATGCTTTCAATTTGGAACTTAATTCTCATGCTTCAAAATATACAAAAGTTATTGTTGATAATTTTTTTTAGAAATTTTTGTAGTTTGTATGAATCAAGATATAAATGAATGTGAAGAACTGTAAATATTAGTTTGAGTTTTTCTCATTCTTAAAGATTTTGTTACAAAACACACTATCAGGACTAGCTAGCTGGTTTACCAAAACCAATATTTGAACAGACCACATAGATATCATACCTTCCAAAGAGATTGATTTTCAAAGGGGGTGAAAGGCTGATCTGAGAAAAAAATATTAGCCAATCAGAATCGAGAAAATTTGCAAAACTGAGGTGTCATCCTGGCGACTAAGAAACATATTTCTTTGATTTTCCCCCACTCTGTATATATATGAAAAATATCAAAAATGTAACCTCCTGAAAATCTAGATTATCTTATCTCAGATATAAACTTTTATATTGTTAGTTGATTTTTGCAGGCTTCATGACGCCTCAGTTTTGCAGTGATGTCATTTCTAATCATTATTTCAGATCAGCTGGCTAAGGAAGGTATATTGGAGGCAGATCCAGGGGGTGTCTGTTGTTACACCCAACACCCCCCAAATAAATGTAAAATTGATGACTTGACTACACTGTCACTTTTTCATTTGGGACATACCCTGCATCTGCCGCTGGTATTTTGAGGGAAGGGGGGCAAAGACCATGGACAACACATGGCCAAGATTGGCTCTTGTCCTGTCAAAGATTTCAGGTCAGTCATCTTGGTCAGTCTGATCATGCCCAGGCATTTTTTAGCTCTTACAGTTATAAGTTTTTCCTTATTTTTCCTTAATTTTATTGAAGTACTTGGTGTGTGCTTTAGGAAAATGCCTCAAACTGCTCAGGTATACTTGGAGAGGCTATGCTAGCTAGTTCGACACAAAGTAAGATTATTATTAATAGTATTATTATTTCCTTATTACCATTGAATTATTCACTGAAGATGAAATAAATATCTGTGAATATTTACCAAGACGTTAAGGTAAATATTCACCATATTCACTGAGCCTCGGAGGTGAATTACTATATTATATTCAATTAGTATAACTTTAGACTTGAATATCAGAGACAAAAAAATTCAGGATAAAAATAATTTTTAGTAATATTTCCACTTTGGCAAACTTTGGCCAACCTCATGATCATCGGTTGGCCAGTGAATCACTGGTCACTCAACCAATCACAACATGTGAAATTCTGAAATATTCAAGTCCAAAATTACGCTATAGATATGTTTATTTTTTGAGTACTTTTCTAGATTTAGAAAAAAGTTTATAAAAATGAAGTAGACTTTATGTCTGGGTTGGTTTATGTGTCTACAACCCTGGTTTATTAACTTATATTAAGCAGATGCCAAAAAGAATAAAAATATCAGCATAGAATGAACTGGTTCATATTTATCTATCTCGTATATTTACAAAATGTTTCCTAGATTATCCTGTGTGTGGGGCAACTTGTGGTTTTTAGAGACATTGATTGGCATTCTCATTACACCATTAACTTAGGTGTAATGTTTTTCCATTTCAGACCACGTCATTCAGAAAATAAGACCCAGTTCAAACGTCGATCTTCTCATGAACCGAACCTAATGACATCAAAGAAGACCGCCTTATTATCCATTGTTTCAAATGCGTTCGGCTCATGAAAAGATCGACGTTTGAACTGGGTCTAAGATTCTTTGTTTAAGTTGTATCCATTCATTTGTCTTCCAATGGGCAACCGTCAAACAAAGAAATGATACTCTATGCTAGGGAGTGATATGTTGTTGGAAATGGGAAAACATTACACCCAAGGTCTCTATTGGTCTCTATTGTTGAAAATAAATTTAAATTGCATTGACAAACAACAACAAATAGGAGAAAAATCTAAGGTGCAATCACACGCATTGTTTACTATGCATGCATACATTTTACTGATCTGCATGCATGTATTTTGTTGGCATGCATGCACGCATTAAGTTAGTCTGCATGCATGCATTATGTTTTGTATGCAATTCCAAAAATGGGCCAATTTGCATGCAGGTATGCAAATTGATGCCTGCTGCATGCATGAAACGTGCATCACTCGCTCACTCATGCTGTATAAATGCCCCAGTTTGGATGGGATAAGCTTAAATAAAATAATTCTTAAGTGTCCATGCAGTTCACTAAGCATAGTGAGGATCTGAGTACAGCTTGTTGTTCGTAGCGATGGTTTTTTCAATGTCCTTGATTAAATTACTTGCTCCTAGGATTCCAAGCAGCTGAGGGTGGAAAGGAAAGATGAGAAAAAATTAGCTTCGTTTTGGATTCTTTCTTTTAATTTAAAATAAAATTAATAGACTTGAATTACATCTTTTTCTGATTTTACTTGAACCACTATGAAATAATGATTGTTAAGGAAAAAAATATTATCTACAATGGATGAAGTACTTTCAAATGGGGACTGAATTTGACCCTATTTAAGTCCCATGCCTACAACCTAAATTATAGACATGCTCTTCCTCTGAGACTTGCAGAGTCATGAGCGGAGCAAATTAATGAAAAGAAAAGAAAAAACAATGAAAATAAATGTCAAAGCCATGTGCAAGCTTATATGGAAAATAGTTTGCCAGGTGGGAGAATATTTGGAAAAATTCTTCGTCCAGCACTTCCCGGTCCAGGTTGAGCTGCCAGTGCTTTATTCTGCATGCGCATTACTAGTAACTAGTACAAATGGAAACAAAAGAACTTTGCAAAAGTCTACCTAGATTAAAAATAAGTGTTGCACAATCTTCTGACAGAGTAAAGTACTTACTTGTATCAATGCAAAACCAAATGCAACTCCACCAATGATGTGCAAGTTATTAATCATCCAGTTGGACAGACTGTCCACACATCCTGTGATATAGATGACACTGCTTGCCTCAGATGCCTAAATGACAAGACATACTACCTTGATTTCATGAAATGCATTTCTAAAACAACTGTTATTAATCTTGCATCCTGATTGGTTGGGAGAGCATCCTTTATAAGAGCACACAGCACAAGCACGCACTTGCAGTAGACCATTTTTGAGATGCGTGAGCGCTTTCAAAAATATCGCAGGTGCAGTCATGAAAAAGAGGCCTTGCAATTTCAATTTTTTTGTTGCATTGCCAGCGTGAGATACAATTTCAGCTGTGATGTTGATGGCAATGAGGTCTTGCAACTACATAATGAAATAAATATAAATTTGAAGTTTCTTACCGTTTTTTGTCTTCGAATGCCAAATCCACATTGTGTATTGATCTTGTCCTAATTTAAAATATAATATAGGAGAATGATTTAATAAACCTGATCTGTGAGTTAGTCATGCCCTGACTTAGATCAGCCCAGAGGTTGTTTCAGGGTTTGATCTGTGAGTTAGCCATGCCCTGACTTAGATCAGCCCAGAGGTTGTTTCAGGGTTTGATCTGTGAGTTAGCCATGCCCTGACTTAGATCAGCCCAGAGGTTGTTTCAGGGTTTGATCTGTGAGTTAGTCATGCCCTGACTTAGATCAGCCCAGAGGTTGTTTCAGGGTTTGATCTGTGAGTTAGCCATGCCCTGACTTAGATCAGCCCAGAGGTTGTTTCAGGGTTCAATCTGTGAGTTAGCTGTGCCCTGACTTAGATCAGCCCAGAGGTTATTTCAGGGTATGGATAAAATTTTCAGGTTCTTGATGCTTACCTTGATGCAGCAAGAGAAAGGAACACCACAAGCTTCTACTGAATTTGTAGCAGAGCAGTTGAAGTATTTATTATGATTCCAGTCATGGTAAGAGTATCCTCCACAACACTTGAGACCTCCCTGTATTCCATCAACTGCATTTTGTAAATCCGGATCATCACGATAATGAACCACAAAGTGCTTGACTGCTGCAGCAACTTTAGCTCTTGTCTGTGAAAACAAATTTGGGTTAATGTGTTAAATTATGTGGGGGAGGTATGAATATTTTCTGGGACTACACAAACAATGTTGAGCAAAGCATCTATCTATTGGATTCTATTTCATTTATTTGACAGTAACTTTACCTGTTCAACGAAAAAGAATGCCAAAAACCCAGTGATGATTTCAAGAGTAAAAAGAATGATCAGAACAACCATATACTAAAAAATAAAACCATTAATTATTATGAGATGCTTAAAACTCAATCTTCAAATAGATATTAAAAGTAATTATTAAAAAAAAATTGGTATAAATTTGGAGTTGACTTGTAAATGAGGCTATAAGCCTGTGCAAATGAGTCTGTGGTCTTCAAAAATAGCAGTTTGCATCAAATTTGAAAATGGTGTAATGTGAAGAATGCAGCTCAGTCTGATAAAAAGATACTGCAGGCAGCTGCCATAGGACTCCTGTCTGACCATGGAGCACAGCTCAGATTGTGATAGGGTTGATTTTTGCAGAGGGAGGAAAACCAATATGATGAGAGGTGTTGCATTAAACAGAGCACACCAACTTTGTTTGCAACCTGTACTTTCGTCATCCAGGAAAAGGAGGGATGACAAGAGTATTTATCACTTACTATTTTTAGAAGAATGTTGTTCTCTCTTAAGGCACCAATGCAACCACAAAAAGCAACAAGGAACAAGAAGACTCCAGTAACAATCAGCAAGACAGAAGGATCAAAAGAAAGACTGTCTAGTGTGTTGTACTTGTCTTTTTCACTGTGAGCCCATGAACCAACACCAATGAAGATTATTGATACAACCTGATAATGTATACAGCACACACTATATAGCGTAAGTAGAGGCATGATGGGAGGAATGTGTCACCTTCTGAAACCCCCTCTTTGGAATCAGAATGTAATGGGAAAAAGGTGTCCTGAACCCCTCCCTTGCTCCCTCTTTTGGGCCAGATAAAACCAAAGTCTGGAACCTCCCCCTCATTAAAGAAATGCAGAATACACCTCCTATTTTTCACATTCCTATTTTTTCACTTTTGCAGTTTTATTTAATTCCAATTCTCAGTGGCTTCAGTGAGATCTCCACCAAAACCCATTTCACCAATTCAAAAATAAATGAATCCCAGTTCCCATTTATCACAATACCACCCTTAGAGGGGGGGAAGGAATAACTTATTAAAAATAGGAGGTTAATCTACTCACCCAGACCAAAACATTGATGGCAAAGATAAAATACTTGACAACACAATGAAAGTTGACTTTCTCCTCTGTGTTAGAGCCATTATCATCCATGATGATGTCCAAACGCGCTTACAACGGGTAAAAACTATAAAATATGTTCAATAAATCTAAGCTCACACTAAAAAACGATATTTTGTACATTTTTCAGTACACTTAAGAGTTGAATTAACCCTAGAGTTGAGGGTAAAATCTTAAAAAATCAAAACATTATTGATCTATCATATTTTCTGACCACATTAAAGCTTAATGGCTTGTTGTGGAATTATTTACACTGGATACTTGAAACCTTGGAAACGTCTTGACGCTTGTAAGAGTTACATTATTGCATACCTTTTACGCCAAGATCGTACTTTCTGATGTGCTTATAAGGAAGATTACTAACGTTCTGGTATTCTTTAACATATCAAAGAGAGATCGCAGCAATATTCGTAAACTGTAGATCAGCTTGTCTTTGGGAATATTTTGATGGAATCGAAGCTAATGTAGTAGTCGGAAGGAGGTCGAGTAGCTCGGGGAGAAATCGGAGGATGGTCGTTAATGGAACGGAAAGGTATCGGATACCTTTATAGGGGAAAAGAGTCGGAAAAGAAGAGAAAAAAAGAAGAGAAAGAGAAAGAAACCAAGAAAAACAAATTAAAATATATAAAGCTAATTGAATAAAAGAAATGGAAAATAGGAGCGATATAAACGAATGGACAAAAAAGGAAGAAGAAATATATAAAGGAAAAGCTAAGAAAAACTAAGATTTAGAAGTGAAAAAGAAATTAAAAAGAACGAGAGAAAGAAAGAAAGAAAGAAAAAAAAGAAAAAAACGAAGGAAGACAAAAAGGAAGGAAGAAACTGGAAGATACTAGTAATACAAATCCCTTCCCGAGGGGGTAGTGGTTGGTATACCCAAGGTGTCAATGTCCAATAACACAGAACTCAAAACAAAGATGGCGGTGGCTCCGGCTCAGTTCAACGTGGTACTTGGCTTCAGTCAAACGCCTCTAACTCAAGCATTAGAGAACAAGAACTTCCAAGAAGCCCTAGACTTCATTAGCAACCGTTATGGAGGCTGTTTTGATGAAGGATATTATCGTAGAATCCCACTATACATAGTTTTATCCGGTGAAAAAACATGTTATGGAAAAGTCATGCCTGTTCACTTAGACATCGCGAGAAGACTTATTGAGAGAGGTACAGATTGATAATAAGAGTTAAGAAGTAAGGAAAGGCTTCTGGACGTAGCTGAAGGATTGAAATAAGTCTAGATAGCCGTCTTTTGAGCTAGTTTGTCTGTGTTTTTTTTAAATTTAATTTGAGAATTATATTTTGAACGTCGTAAGCTTATTTTGGTTTAAAACTTTTAGTGACGTCCAAAAACGATTTCTGAATTACTTAAGAGTTAAAAATAGGTGATCTGAATTTCAGATTCCTCCTTAAACTTCGTTAAAATTCTCGATTAAACCTTCCATTCCTTAACAATTTTTTTGTATAATTTATAAGATTTATCTTAAATGAAATATTCTCTTCAAAATAATTTTAGACAATTCCATTTATTGACTCCAAATATAAGAAAGTAAGCTTATATATATATATATATATATTTTTTTTTTTGAGAAATACAAATATATTTATTTATAATACAAGTTATTATATTTATCAGTTTTCATGTATTTTTTGATTTATTTTCAGGAGCAAATCCTATACTTCGAATTCCAGAGGTAAAGCTTAGAAAAGTTTTTGAAGTAATTGCTTAATACTTGGATTTTGAATCAATGGAGTTTATATGGTTGAGAGATTCCATTCATAATGTGGTGGTCAATTAACTTCAGCTATTTTACATGACAATGTCATTGACCTGACAATGCCGTCATAGAAACTCCGTCATAGGTCCATGTTATTTTGTTGTTGCTAAAGCATGTGTTTTTGGACTATGTTTTACCTGCAGGTTTTGTCTAAGTCAGGGCATGACTAACTCACAGATCAAACCCTGAAACAACCTCTGGGCTGATCTATGTCAGGGCATGGCTAACTCACAGATCAAACCCTGAAACATTACCTCTAGGCTGATCTAAGTCAGGGCACGGCTAACTCACAGATCCAACCTTGAAACATCCTCTGGCTGATCTTATTCAGGGCATGGCTAACTCACAGATCAAACCCTTTTAAACAGGTTGTTTCAGGTTTTATCCTTGAACTCTGTCCACCAAACAAAGATTTAGGCAGCTTGATGTCAATGATAAGCTATTGTTGACAGTCTTAGAATACTCTTTGTATTGCTTAACAATAGCCATTATAATGCATAAGTGTTATGTATAAATTTGGAGCAATTATTTGGAAGAGGTTGAGTAAAATATTGTGATTTGTTACTGGCGAGCAAGCAATTATTCGCAGATGCTGAAGGCAGACAAATTATTGCTAGTGAGACACTAACAAACCACCATATTTTGTGATAATATACCAAGTTCAATAATATTTTTATCATTCAAATTATTTCTTGTATTTTGGCTATTTTTGCTGTATCAAATATGCCAAGTCATTTTCTGACAGCTCAGAGAAGCAAACCATGTTGAGAAATAGAACATTACTGCGCATGAGCAGACCATTATTTGCAGCAACACAGCTTTGCACTGTAATGTGCATGATGAGCAGACCATTATTTGTAGCCAGTTATGTGCTGTTATCTTGGCCAAAAACAATTCGAAAAATAACTTGAATGATACTAGTTATATTAAATATGATTTAATAAAATTTTTATTAATGGCAAGGTAATTTCATGTGCTATGATTGCTCAATTTGCGGTCCTTAACCTACAGTATGGACTTAAAAGCAAAATTGTCTCAGACTCCTAGCCTTGCCATATATTAAATATATTAAACCTTGTGTGCTTGGTCTGTACCGTTTTTTCCATTTTTTTTATGGCCCACCAGCTACACGCTTGAGCCATTAAGCAGTGGAAAAAACTCAGTCCATAACTCATGGTATGGACCTTGAACTCGGTTAATAAGAACTATTTATTTACACTGAAAAATAAAACATTCTGGTTGTAAATTTTTTTTTTTTTTAACTTGTTAATGGGTATCACTGTCAGTTGTACGTCAAATTAACCCTTTCCTCCAAATCCTAGCATATTGTACAAGAATGGTGATAATGGGGAGAACAACTCTTCAAACAAACTCTACTCACATGTGATGATGGACCCCAAATAGTTTTTCATTTTGACTAACAAACTTGTTTGTTGAACTAGAGTATAGGCGCAGAGTATATTGGTCCAGGAAGGAGTCCCCTTGAATGTGTGGTAGACTTGTACAATACTGTGACAGCGTATGACCTAGGAAGCACACCGACGGACATGGCCCCACCCTTCCCTGCCGTCCTGATGAACGGCCAAAGATGTACCAATATAAGGGATCTCATTGATGACCTAATAAGTCTGGTGTGGATGTTACTTGGTCATGGTGCCGAGGTGAATGTCCGTGACGCCGAGAACAAGACTCCTCTACACAACACTTTGATTAGGTCAGCTGACCTGCGCATGGCAGAAATCCTGTGCGATAATGGTGCAAATGTCAATGCTGCTGATCGCTGTGGTAATACACCCTTAATGGCAGTATGCAGTCCTATGCCATGGAGGTATTATGAAGAATATGGACCAGTGGTCAGTGGATATGATGTTTCTAAAGCAGTGTTTTATCTTCTCAGATTTGACAATGTTAAGGTAAGGATCCTTCAATTTTATTGAACCCTGTAACAACCTCTGGGCTGATCTAAGTCAGGGCACGGCTAACTCACAGATTGAACCCTGAAACAACCTCTTGGCTGATCAAAGTCAGGGCAAGGCTAACTCACAGATTGAACCCTGAAACAACCTATTGGCTGATCAAAGTCAGGGCAAGGCTAACTCACAGATCAAACCCTGAAGTAACCTCTGGGCTGATCTACTGTAAGTCAGGGCATGCCTAACTCACAGATCGAGTCCTGAAACAACCTCTGGGCTGATCTAAGTCAGGGCATGGCTAACTCACAGATTGAACCCTGAAACAACCTCTGGGCTGATCAAAGTCAGGGCATGGCTAACTCACAGATTGAACCCTGTAACAACCTCTGGGCTGATCAAAGTCAGGGCATGACTAACTCACAGATTGAACCTTGAAACAACCTCTGGGCTGATCTAAGTCAGGGCATGGCTAACTCACAGATTGAACCCTGAAACAACCTCTGGGCTGATCAAAGTCAGGGCATGGCTAACTCACAGATTGCATTGGAATTTAGCATGTTAAGTTTTGCAGAGGGAGAAAAACTGGACAAACCAGAGAAAATCCCTCTATTCAAGGGTTAGACCTAACAAACTCTACTGTGACTTCATATGACTGTGATGCACAGCAATTCTTAGCATTACTAGAATATAATCATGGTAATTGGTTCTGAACTAATACCTAAGTATCTTCATTCCAGATGAACAGTTGCGGCGTACATGGTAGAACTGCCCTCTTCTATGCCATGCAGTCAGGCAACTTTCATGTGGCAAAAATTTTACTGGAAAGAGGAGCAAATCCAAATCTGAGAGGGATGGGACCTGATGGAAGGTAGAGTGATATAATAATGAATTTTCAATGAAGGGAGAAGAAAATAACCCCTCCCCTCAGAAAGGGATTGGAGTTTCCAAGGGGTGGGGAGGGTCTGAGGAGGGTATATTGTGTAGTTCCAGAAAATATCCATACCTTCCCCACAGAGAGGGATTGGAATTTTCAAGGGGTGGGGAGGGTCTGAGGAGGGTATATTGTGTAGTTCCAGAAAATATCCATACCTAATCCACAGAGGGGGATTGGAATTTTCAAGGGGTGGGGAGGGTCTGAGGAGGGTATATTGTGTAGATCCAGAAAATATCCATACCTAATCCACAGAGGGGGATTGGAATTTTCAAGGGGTGGGGAGGGTCTGAGGAGGGTATATTGTGTAGTTCCAGAAAATATCCACACCTCCTCCAAAGAGGGTAACTCCAATTCCCAAGGGATAGGGAGGGTCTGCGGAGGGTATATTGTGTAGTTCCAGAAAATATCCATACCTCCTCCATAGAGGGTAACTCCAATTCCCAAGGGGTGGGGAGGGTCTGCGGAGAGTATATGGTGTAGTTCCAGAAAATATTCATACCTCCCCCACAGAGGGGGATTGGAATTTCCAAGGGGTGGGGAGGGTCTGAGGAGGGTATATTGTGTAGTTCCAGAAAATATTCATACCTCCTCCACAGAGGGTGACTGGAATTCCTAAGGGGTGGGGAGGGTCTGCCAATCCTTTTCTGAATATGTGATCACTTTAAACATAACTATAGAATTTTTTTTATTGATGACAGTTATGTTTCTCCACTGCTTGCATCCTTGATTCCCTGGACAGCACTAGACCGCAAGGACATCAAGACAAACCTTCGAGGAGTCTCTTCACTGATTGATGAAGGATTTTTCTCAACACCAGAGATTTTAAAAGAAGTCTTAGAATATGCTGTGGTGGACAACGGTGACAAGACATTACAACATAATCTTCTTCACAAGGGAGTTAATTTAATACAGTTGTTATTAGGACAAAGCAGTGCCCCCCTGACTCAACTAGCAGCGAGAACAGCTGTCCACTACAAATTCCCAAATCTGGAATTTTCATCTCTGTCGTCATTTGATGTCAGTGACTTGGTTCGTTCACAGGGACTGCCGCTGGAGTTGATTACACATTTACAGATTGTTCTTTTGAGGGAGAAGATTCTTAGCGTGTTAAGTGAGATAGACTGGGATGATTGGGATGTGGAGGAGTTTTCCTTGAATGATAGTGATGAATATGATGAATCTGATGATGAATTCTGGTGATTTTTCATTTCGTCTTTAAAGTGGCACTTCACCTCTGGAACAATTCTACTCCATGACTCCATAAAACAACAACCACTGCTAAGTTCTGTGCCAGCAGTGTTTTACTGTAATTTGGACTTGTTTCAGAGGGATTAGTGCCACTTTAAGGTGGTATTCTGCATACAAGGGAATGAAATGAAAGTGGAATTATACTGTTTATCACATGACACATTTAAAAAAAAGTGTAAGGAGCCTTTCACTAGGGTGGGGTGGGGGGTGGTGGGTGTCGTTGGGATCACTATTATAGTGGGTACATATGTGATGCCCTTTTACCTGAAGGTTCTCCCCTGGGATATTATTACTGCAGTATGCCACCCATAGTTTTGAATATTTTATTTGAGTTTTGCTTCAAGGGTTTCCACTTCTCAAGCAACTCTTCTTGCAAGACATTGTATGGTAGGGTTTTTAAAAACTTAGTAGTGGCATGCATGGTAAAACATTTTACTGGTCTGCAAATGGCAGGGACTAAACATAATTCTAGTATGCATACATCTTAACAATAATCAATGTAATGCTTCATTAACAAGTATCTGAGGACCTAGAACGTTTCATGTGGCTGGACCACTAAAATAGGACATTTTAGACAAGGTATTGTATACAAAAACCTTTCAAAAGTAAACCAAATGTTTGAAATTATACTAGGGGCATAGCCAGGGGGCTAAGGGGGTCTTTGTTTAGCCGGGTTTTGCTCCCCCCTCCCCCCATTGGAAAATCCTGGCTACGCCCCTATATACCACACAATCATTATTTAAAATATTGTTATTTATACATACACCTACTTGCAAAAACGTTGTCATACAACATTTGAACATTTGTAGTTTCAAGATTAGGAATAAATTAAAAGTACAAAAGAAAGAGTTCTGCTTCAATGATCTTCTTTCGTACTTTTAATTTATTCCAAATCCACTAAACTACAAATGCTCAAATGTTGTATGACAACGTTCTTCCAAGTAGGTGTACATATTTTCAGCACTCTTTAGTTTGTTAATAAAAAATTTCCAATTTCACTACCATTTCCATATTTTGGCTCATTTTCACACCTTTTTTTAAATTATAGACTATAGCCCATGGTTTTGATCGATTTTGGGTGTTTTTCACACCTTTTTGAAAATTATGAAACATTTAAAAACCTTCAAAAATAGGTGTTTTTGACCAAAAAGCATGGACTATAGCCCATGGTTTTGATCGATTTTGGGTGTTTTTCACACCTTTTTGAAAATTATGAAACATTTAAAAACCTTGAAAAATAGGTGTTTTTGACCAAAAAGCATGGACTATAGCCCATGGTTTTGATCGATTTTGGGTGTTTTTCACACCTTTTTGAAAATTATGAAACATTTAAAAACCTTCAAAAATAGGTGTTTTTGACCAAAAAGCATGGACTATAGCCCATGGTTTTGATCGATTTTGGGTGTTTTTCACACCTTTTTGAAAATTATGAAACATTTAAAAACCTTCAAAAATAGGTGTTTTTGACCAAAAAGCATGGACTATAGCCCATGGTTTTGATCGATTTTGGGTGTTTTTCACACCTTTTTGAAAATTATGAAACATTTAAAAACCTTCAAAAATAGGTGTTTTTGACCAAAAAGCATGGACTATAGCCCATGGTTTTGATCGATTTTGGGTGTTTTTCACACCTTTTTGAAAATTATGAAACATTTAAAAACCTTCAAAAATAGGTGTTTTTGACCAAAAAGCATGGACTATAGCCCATGGTTTTGATCGATTTTGGGTGTTTTTCACACCTTTTTGAAAATTATGAAACATTTAAAAACCTTCAAAAATAGGTGTTTTTGACCAAAAAGCATGGACTATAGCCCATGGTTTTGATCGATTTTGGGTGTTTTTCGCACCTTATTGAAAATTATGAAACATTTAAAAACCTTCAAAAATAGGTGTTTTTGACCAAAAAGCATGGACTATAGCCCATGGTTTTGATCGATTTTGGGTGTTTTTCACACCTTTTTGAAAATTATGAAACATTTAAAAACCTTCAAAAATAGGTGTTTTTGACCAAAAAGCATGGACTATAGCCCATGGTTTTGACCGATTTTGGGTGTTTTTCACACCTTTTTGAAAATTATGAAACATTTAAAAACCTTCAAAAATAGGTGTTTTTGACCAAAAAGCATGGACTATAGCCCATGGTTTTGATCGATTTTGGGTGTTTTTCACACCTTTTTGAAAATTATGAAACATTTAAAAACCTTCAAAAATAGGTGTTTTTGACCAAAAAGCATGGACTATAGCCCATGGTTTTGATCGATTTTGGGTGTATTTCACACCTTTTTGAAAATTATGAAACATTTAAAAACCTTCAAAAATAGGTGTTTTTGACCAAAAAGCATGGACTATAGCCCATGGTTTTGATCGATTTTGGGTGTTTTTCACACCTTTTTGAAAATTATGAAACATTTAAAAACCTTCAAAAATAGGTGTTTTTGACCAAAAAGCATGGACTATAGCCCATGGTTTTGACCGATTTTGGGTGTTTTTCACACCTTTTTGAAAATTATGAAACATTTAAAAACCTTCAAAAATAGGTGTTTTTGACCAAAAAGCATGGACTATAGCCCATGGTTTTGATCGATTTTGGGTGTTTTTCACACCTTTTTGAAAATTATGAAACATTTAAAAACCTTCAAAAATAGGTGTTTTTGACCAAAAAGCATGGACTATAGCCCATGGTTTTGATCGATTTTGGGTGTTTTTCACACCTTTTTGAAAATTATGAAACATTTAAAAACCTTCAAAAATAGGTGTTTTTGACCAAAAAGCATGGACTATAGCCCATGTTTTTGATCGATTTTGGGTGTTTTTCACACCTTTTTGAAAATTATGAAACATTTAAAAACCTTCAAAAATAGGTGTTTTTGACCAAAAAGCATGGACTATAGCCCATGGTTTTGATCGATTTTGGGTGTTTTTCACACCTTTTTGAAAATTATGAAACATTTAAAAACCTTCAAAAATAGGTGTTTTTGACCAAAAAGCATGGACTATAGCCCATGGTTTTGACCGATTTTGGGTGTTTTTCACACCTTTTTGAAAATTATGAAACATTTAAAAACCTTCAAAAATAGGTGTTTTTGACCAAAAAGCATGGACTATAGCCCATGGTTTTGATCGATTTTGGGTGTTTTTCACACCTTTTTGAAAATTATGAAACATTTAAAAACCTTCAAAAATAGGTGTTTTTGACCAAAAAGCATGGACTATAGCCCATGGTTTTGATCGATTTTGGGTGTTTTTCGCACCTTTTTGAAAATTATGAAACATTTAAAAACCTTCAAAAATAGGTGTTTTTGACCAAAAAGCATGGACTATAGCCCATGGTTTTGATCGATTTTGGGTGTTTTTCACACCTTTTTGAAAATTATGAAACATTTAAAAACCTTCAAAAATAGGTGTTTTTGACCAAAAAGCATGGACTATAGCCCATGGTTTTGATCGATTTTGGGTGTTTTTCACACCTTTTTGAAAATTATGAAACATTTAAAAACCTTCAAAAATAGGTGTTTTTGACCAAAAAGCATGGACTATAGCCCATGTTTTTGATCGATTTTGGGTGTTTTTCACACCTTTTTGAAAATTATGAAACATTTAAAAACCTTCAAAAATAGGTGTTTTTGACCAAAAAGCATGGACTATAGCCCATGGTTTTGATCGATTTTGGGTGTTTTTCACACCTTTTTGAAAATTATGAAACATTTAAAAACCTTCAAAAATAGGTGTTTTTGACCAAAAAGCATGGACTATAGCCCATGGTTTTGACCGATTTTGGGTGTTTTTCACACCTTTTTGAAAATTATGAAACATTTAAAAACCTTCAAAAATAGGTGTTTTTGACCAAAAAGCATGGACTATAGCCCATGGTTTTGATCGATTTTGGGTGTTTTTCACACCTTTTTGAAAATTATGAAACATTTAAAAACCTTCAAAAATAGGTGTTTTTGACCAAAAAGCATGGACTATAGCCCATGGTTTTGATCGATTTTGGGTGTTTTTCGCACCTTTTTGAAAATTATGAAACATTTAAAAACCTTCAAAAATAGGTGTTTTTGACCAAAAAGCATGGACTATAGCCCATGGTTTTGATCGATTTTGGGTGTTTTTCACACCTTTTTGAAAATTATGAAACATTTAAAAACCTTCAAAAATAGGTGTTTTTGACCAAAAAGCATGGACTATAGCCCATGGTTTTGATCGATTTTGGGTGTTTTTCACACCTTTTTGAAAATTATGAAACATTTAAAAACCTTCAAAAATAGGTGTTTTTGACCAAAAAGCATGGACTATAGCCCATGGTTTTGATCGATTTTGGGTGTTTTTCACACCTTTTTGAAAATTATGAAACATTTAAAAACCTTCAAAAATAGGTGTTTTTGACCAAAAAGCATGGACTATAGCCCATGGTTTTGATCGATTTTGGGTGTTTTTCACACCTTTTTGAAAATTATGAAACATTTAAAACCTTCAAAAATAGGTGTTTTTGACCAAAAAGCATGGACTATAGCCCATGGTTTTGATCGATTTTGGGTGTTTTTCACACCTTTTTGAAAATTATGAAACATTTAAAAACCTTCAAAAATAGGTGTTTTTGACCAAAAAGCATGGACTATAGCCCATGGTTTTGACCGATTTTGGGTGTTTTTCACACCTTTTTGAAAATTATGAAACATTTAAAAACCTTCAAAAATAGGTGTTTTTGACCAAAAAGCATGGACTATAGCCCATGGTTTTGATCGATTTTGGGTGTTTTTCACACCTTTTTGAAAATTATGAAACATTTAAAAACCTTCAAAAATAGGTGTTTTTGACCAAAAAGCATGGACTATAGCCCATGTTTTTGATCGATTTTGGGTGTTTTTCACACCTTTTTGAAAATTATGAAACATTTAAAAACCTTCAAAAATAGGTGTTTTTGACCAAAAAGCATGAACTATAGCCCATGGTTTTGACCGATTTTGGGTGTTTTTCACACCTTTTTGAAAATTATGAAACATTTAAAAACCTTCAAAAATAGGTGTTTTTGACCAAAAAGCATGGACTATAGCCCATGGTTTTGACCGATTTTGGGTGTTTTTCACACCTTTTTGAAAATTATGAAACATTTAAAAACCTTCAAAAATAGGTGTTTTTGACCAAAAAGCATGGACTATAGCCCATGGTTTTGATCGATTTTGGGTGTTTTTCACACCTTTTTGAAAATTATGAAACATTTAAAAACCTTCAAAAATAGGTGTTTTTGACCAAAAAGCATGGACTATAGCCCATGGTTTTGATCGATTTTGGGTGTTTTTCACACCTTTTTGAAAATTATGAAACATTTAAAAACCTTCAAAAATAGGTGTTTTTGACCAAAAAGCATGGACTATAGCCCATGGTTTTGACCGATTTTGGGTGTTTTTCACACCTTTTTGAAAATTATGAAACATTTAAAAACCTTCAAAAATAGGTGTTTTTGACCAAAAAGCATGGACTATAGCCCATGGTTTTGACCGATTTTGGGTGTTTTTCACACCTTTTTGAAAATTATGAAACATTTAAAAACCTTCAAAAATAGGTGTTTTTGACCAAAAAGCATGGACTATAGCCCATGGTTTTGATCGATTTTGGGTGTTTTTCACACCTTTTTGAAAATTATGAAACATTTAAAAACCTTCAAAAATAGGTGTTTTTGACCAAAAAGCATGGACTATAGCCCATGGTTTTGATCGATTTTGGGTGTTTTTCACACCTTTTTGAAAATTATGAAACATTTAAAAACCTTCAAAAATAGGTGTTTTTGACCAAAAAGCATGGACTATAGCCCATGGTTTTGATCGATTTTGGGTGTTTTTCACACCTTTTTGAAAATTATGAAACATTTAAAAACCTTCAAAAATAGGTGTTTTTGACCAAAAAGCATGGACTATAGCCCATGGTTTTGATCGATTTTGGGTGTTTTTCACACCTTTTTGAAAATTATGAAACATTTAAAAACCTTCAAAAATAGGTGTTTTTGACCAAAAAGCATGGACTATAGCCCATGGTTTTGATCGATTTTGGTGTTTTTCACACCTTTTTGAAAATTATGAAACATTTAAAAACCTTCAAAAATAGGTGTTTTTGACCAAAAAGCATGGACTATAGCCCATGGTTTTGATCGATTTTGGGTGTTTTTCACACCTTTTTGAAAATTATGAAACATTTAAAAACCTTCAAAAATAGGTGTTTTTGACCAAAAAGCATGGACTATAACCCATGGTTTTGATCGATTTTGGGTGTTTTTCACACCTTTTTGAAAATTATGAAACATTTAAAAACCTTCAAAAATAGGTGTTTTTGACCAAAAAGCATGGACTATAGCCCATGGTTTTGACCGATTTTGGGTGTTTTTCACACCTTTTTGAAAATTATGAAACATTTAAAAACCTTCAAAAATAGGTGTTTTTGACCAAAAAGCATGGACTATAGCCCATGGTTTTGATCGATTTTGGGTGTTTTTCACACCTTTTTGAAAATTATGAAACATTTAAAAACCTTCAAAAATAGGTGTTTTTGACCAAAAAGCATGGACTATAGCCCATGGTTTTGATCGATTTTGGGTGTTTTTCACACCTTTTTGAAAATTATGAAACATTTAAAAACCTTCAAAAATAGGTGTTTTTGACCAAAAAGCATGGACTATAGCCCATGGTTTTGATCGATTTTGGGTGTTTTTCACACCTTTTTGAAAATTATGAAACATTTAAAAACCTTCAAAAATAGGTGTTTTTGACCAAAAAGCATGGACTATAGCCCATGGTTTTGATCGATTTTGGGTGTTTTTCACACCTTTTTGAAAATTATGAAACATTTAAAAACCTTCAAAAATAGGTGTTTTTGACCAAAAAGCATGGACTATAGCCCATGGTTTTGATCGATTTTGGGTGTTTTTCACACCTTTTTGAAAATTATGAAACATTTAAAAACCTTCAAAAATAGGTGTTTTTGACCAAAAAGCATGGACTATAGCCATGGTTTTGATCGATTTTGGGTGTTTTTCACACCTTTTTGAAAATTATGAAACATTTAAAAACCTTCAAAAATAGGTGTTTTTGACCAAAAAGCATGGACTATAGCCCATGGTTTTGATCGATTTTGGGTGTTTTTCACACCTTTTTGAAAATTATGAAACATTTAAAAACCTTCAAAAATAGGTGTTTTTGACCAAAAAGCATGGACTATAGCCCATGGTTTTGACCGATTTTGGGTGTTTTTCACACCTTTTTGAAAATTATGAAACATTTAAAAACCTTCAAAAATAGGTGTTTTTGACCAAAAAGCATGGACTATAGCCCATGGTTTTGATCGATTTTGGGTGTTTTTCACACCTTTTTGAAAATTATGAAACATTTAAAAACCTTCAAAAATAGGTGTTTTTGACCAAAAAGCATGGACTATAGCCCATGGTTTTGATCGATTTTGGGTGTTTTTCACACCTTTTTGAAAATTATGAAACATTTAAAAACCTTCAAAAATAGGTGTTTTTGACCAAAAAGCATGGACTATAGCCCATGGTTTTGATCGATTTTGGGTGTTTTTCACACCTTTTTGAAAATTATGAAACATTTAAAAACCTTCAAAAATAGGTGTTTTTGACCAAAAAGCATGGACTATAGCCCATGGTTTTGATCGATTTTGGGTGTTTTTCACACCTTTTTGAAAATTATGAAACATTTAAAAACCTTCAAAAATAGGTGTTTTTGACCAAAAAGCATGGACTATAGCCCATGGTTTTGACCGATTTTGGGTGTTTTTCACACCTTTTTGAAAATTATGAAACATTTAAAAACCTTCAAAAATAGGTGTTTTTGACCGAAAAGCATGGACTATAGCCCATGGTTTTGATCGATTTTGGGTGTTTTTCACACCTTTTTGAAAATTATGAAACATTTAAAAACCTTCAAAAATAGGTGTTTTTGACCAAAAAGCATGGACTATAGCCCATGGTTTTGATCGATTTTGGGTGTTTTTCACACCTTTTTGAAAATTATGAAACATTTAAAAACCTTCAAAAATAGGTGTTTTTGACCAAAAAGCATGGACTATAGCCCATGGTTTTGATCGATTTTGGGTGTTTTTCACACCTTTTTGAAAATTATGAAACATTTAAAAACCTTCAAAAATAGGTGTTTTTGACCAAAAAGCATGGACTATAGCCCATGGTTTTGATCGATTTTGGGTGTTTTTCACACCTTTTTGAAAATTATGAAACATTTAAAAACCTTCAAAAATAGGTGTTTTTGACCAAAAAGCATGGACTATAGCCCATGGTTTTGATCGATTTTGGGTGTTTTTCACACCTTTTTGAAAATTATGAAACATTTAAAAACCTTCAAAAATAGGTGTTTTTGACCAAAAAGCATGGACTATAGCCCATGGTTTTGATCGATTTTGGGTGTTTTTCACACCTTTTTGAAAATTATGAAACATTTAAAAACCTTCAAAAATAGGTGTTTTTGACCAAAAAGCATGGACTATAGCCCATGGTTTTGACCGATTTTGGGTGTTTTTCACACCTTTTTGAAAATTATGAAACATTTAAAAACCTTCAAAAATAGGTGTTTTTGACCAAAAAGCATGGACTATAGCCCATGGTTTTGACCGATTTTGGGTGTTTTTCACACCTTTTTGAAAATTATGAAACATTTAAAAACCTTCAAAAATAGGTGTTTTTGACCAAAAAGCATGGACTATAGCCCATGGTTTTGATCGATTTTGGGTGTTTTTCACACCTTTTTGAAAATTATGAAACATTTAAAAACCTTCAAAAATAGGTGTTTTTGACCAAAAAGCATGGACTATAGCCCATGGTTTTGATCGATTTTGGGTGTTTTTCACACCTTTTTGAAAATTATGAAACATTTAAAAACCTTCAAAAATAGGTGTTTTTGACCAAAAAGCATGGACTATAGCCCATGGTTTTGATCGATTTTGGGTGTTTTTCACACCTTTTTGAAAATTTT